>JBBPKG010000856.1:0-11584 GCA_038089115.1 Fistulinella cinereoalba
ATATCTCGGACCGAATCGTCGGACTTCTTCGGCGTGTCAGGAAAAAGACCTTGGATTGGGTCCGAGAACTATCATATGACCTTACAATGGCACCGACGAATAAGGAACGGAAGGAGCTCTTGAGCAACATGGCTGCCACTTGCCGAAGCACATTCAACGTCGGTCCCGATATGATCTGTAAACACCTCTGTTCTGCAGAAGACATCGCCACTTGGATTCTATGCGGCATCCTAATCCATGCAAGTCGCAATATTGACTCCACAGGTAGGCCCAATTGTTGAGGTGCTGCGCTAGTCGAGTAATATGGTATCACCAGACATAGCTGAATATTCACGGCTGATCCTTCAACGAGACCGACGCCTCTCGCTCTCAATCGAGAACGTTTTGGGAGATGTTATCAAAGTGGACGCATCGAACCGAGGCATCGATATCGCAGTCCGTGATGTTTGGCCAGGATATCGCCCGAGTCCTCGAACATGGGAGCCGTTAAATTTTTGCTGGCTCCTGTGCACAACTGCAACTATTGGAAGGAGGTGCTCACAAATAGTGCATCTGAGCCCACTGGACGGAACACTTTTGGTGGATGGGTATCCTATAGATGGATTACCGGATGAGATTAGGGAGCACACAACGTACAGACGTTTGTTTAGCGATGTACGTGCAGTCGCAAGTTCTCCGGTGTCGTTGTCGCTTCTATTATGAGGTGAACTAACAATCGTCTTCATAGAAACGATTTTATGTCGTGCCATCTGATCTCCCTGGAATGGACTTTTGCACACTGGCCATGATCTACGAGCACAAAGTATGTTTTTCCAACAATGTTGGTTGATAGTAATTTCCAAACATACCAGGTTCATTTTGCGCTTGGGCCTGAAGGTAATTTGGTTATCCGCGCACAATATCAGGACGCCGGTGACATTCTGGAGGTGATTCCCCATGAAATTCTGCAAGCTGACCTGCCAACAATGTTTATCGATGATCACGTGCATTGGTTGAACTTGTCGACATCCGTCATTGAAATACGTCCTCTCAAACTGCCCTGGCAGGAGTCAACCGAAAATTGGAGGATCAATTGCAATCTCGGCCAGTGTCGTATTTACAAAGGGCACGAATGGCTAGTGGACATCCTAAGCCCAACATATGCGCTAGTTTCAACCTGCTTGGACTGCCTCGATGCCTGCCAAAATATGATAATCACCACATTGCCGATGATGGATACTCCGAATTCTTCAGGGAGCCGACGGCTCTCCGCCACTCTTCCTCGCTACGGCCTATCCTTCTTTATAAACGAGAACGAAGAGCTGGAATCTCGTGACTATGACAACATGGTCTACGATGAGAAGCAAAGTATAGGGACATTATTCGGCTTGGAGAACCAGCTCGTTCTCCGACCAAAAAGGCAGGTCGAGGGGGAGTTCATCCATAAATGCGTCATCATACCGCATGGCCAGGTTTCTTCCACAGATACTGGTGTTACAATCGACGAAGCCACCAAGGAAACATTTTCCATGCATCCGATTATGCATCAGGCCTATCGCGTCGATACTGATCTAGGTTGTTTGTCAGGTGATGGCAGCTGGGCGAGCAAGCTACATCTTGCCCGCCTGCACTTTGAGACTAGCACTGACTGGATGCCTGACCCATTGATAGGTAGAACCGGAACCGAACAGGCAATGTGTTTGCTACAGTCGGCTGATGGCCAGTCAATCATAGGGCTCGACATCAACGACGGAGATTCACATCATGATCTCGGACCTCATTACACGTTGTATCCTCAGATCCAGACCTCCATGGAAAAGATTCAGTACCATGCTCGAAGAATGTCATTTCTCTCTGGCTGCGGACCAGATATTGACAGAATCCCACCTGGACAGCCCAACATGGATATGTTGCGAACTGCGCACTCATTTCCATTCACTTTTAGGCCAGCAAGGCCAATCCGTGTTTGCTCAAACTCAAAGCCCTCGTTGGAGGATCTTGCATATAGCATATCCCTTGCGGTTTACCATCAGCTCGTAAAGACTGAGGATTGTACTGAAGCCAGGGATAATGCACTTGAAGACAACTCATGGGAGGATTACCATTCTCGTTTCCCTCGAGCAATTGCTGAGGTTGATGCCTTCTTCTGGCGATGGCAGGATCCGTGGGTATACAGGCCTGAGCCGAAATTTGAAGACCTTCCGCCATCACTGGGCGAGCTGGCTGATGCCCTGAGGTCTCACCATGGGTCCCAGCGATTTAAACTGTTATTCTTACTCCCCGCGGTTGCATACTGCTTTACACCACTATGGCGTGCTGAGGTAGTCTCCTTTTCGATCTTCTGTGCACTCAGTCTTCAAGTTTTGCTCACCTCACCCCATGACTCAGCCCATGACCACTGGCGAAATTCATTATATTCATCATTTGCCTTTCGCGACTCTCCCCAGGTTGTGCTATCATTCTCTGCCTTCCAAGAAAGCATTATTCAAGAAAAGCTAAACACCATATTAACTTGGAGTTACCTATCTCCTCGTCGTTATCTTAACTTTGTAACAGATATCACGTCTATTGATCACCTTCCGAAACACCACTGCCTTTCGCTCTCGTCACCTTCATCACTACAAAGGCCCAATTCACTTGCTCAGGCTTGTTATCATCGGGTTACATTATGCCAACTTTTCCATGACCGCTCACCACCAACACTGCCACCTCCATGCCCACTGAAGCATAAACTCAGTATGCTCAGCCTATCGTCCAATTATCACAGTACTCACACATTGGATCAATTATTCTCCTCCCTCCGTATGAAAGAGACCGATCTCGCATTTCGAAAAGAGTACATCACTCACCTCCATGTTAGTGCACGATATGCTCGGGAAACACCTTGCATACCTGATGCATTAACTAGTGGTCCCTCCATTGCGGAGCTCCGAGAATACTATGTACAGTGCAAAGAAGACTACATAGGCGCCCTGCGGACGCTGAAGAGGAGTCTTGGCCCATTGGACAGGCCTCTTGGTCAGGCTCTTCAACGGTCCGACCAATGGCCAAAGATTACGCCGGATGCTCTCTTACGATGTCTCGCGACTGCCTCCCCGATTAAACCTCCTGATGCTTGGAAGAAATGCCTAATAGCTCTTGCGCTACTTTTGATTCAACTCCAACGTTCTCGAAGACTGCTTCGATTCGCACTGGAGGATCTAAAGGAGGAATTCCGGAAGGAATTGGAGAATGAGGGGTGTTGTGGTTGGTGTGCCGAAGAATATCCAGACTGGCTGTTGATCGAGGTGCGGCACATATATACGAACAAGTTGATTTATTGTGCTAACATTCTCGTTCCCCTTAGATACAAGGGAATTTCCTTATTCGTCGCGATCAAGCAGAGGCTGCTCTGCATATGATCTCTCCGCCGTTTGGGCAGAATACCGCGATACAGGTTAGCATGGGCGAAGGAAAATCTTCAGTGATCCTGCCTATATCTGCTGCTATTCTCGCAGATGGTGAACAGCTGGTTCGCGTGATTGTTCCACAAGCCTTTACAGTTCAAATGTTTCGATTATTGGCTGATCGCCTCGGCGGGCTTGTCAATAGACCAATTTACCACATTCCCTTCTCTCGTTCTCTTGCCAGCAGGTATAGCAGAACGCAAGTTGGAGTCTTGGGCAGGCTTCTAGCCGAATGTATACGAAATCGTGGCATTCTGGTGGTACAACCCGAGCACCTCCTGTCGCTCAGACTAAGTAGCTTGGAACAGTATCTATCAGAAGATCTAGAAGATGTCCGAATTTTCAACAACACAGATGCGAATAATGAGAGGAGTGCCAGTGGAAGCGAGGAAGAGGAAGACGACTCAGAGGAGGACAAGAAGGAAAGCGAGGAAAGCAAGGACAAGGATGAAAGCGAGGAAAGCGAGGACAAGGATGAAAGCGAGGAAAGTGAGGAAAGCGAGGACGAGGATGAAAGAAAGGACAAGGGTAGGGAGGAAATTTCAGAGAAGGATCTGCCCGGAACACTCCATGAGCTTCAGAAATGGATGCATTCTCGCTCTAGGGATATCATAGACGAGATCGACCATATTCTTCACCCCCGGTTCCAGCTAATTTACACGATCGGCCGCCAACAACATCTACAAGGATTCCCCGATAGATGGATCATCATCCAGCAGGTGCTTAGGCTGGTAAGAAAGCATGCGCTTTCCCTCTCATATGATCTTCCCAACGCAATAGAGTATGAACGTAACACCTCTGGATCGTTCCCGCGCATTCGCATTCTTCATGTCTCTGACGCTCGCCAACGCTTGATTTCTCTCATAATAGACGACATAGTAAATGGCCGCCTCCCCACTATCAGATTTCAAGACATTGATCGTAATCAACGACTCCGTGCAGCCATTCGTGACTTCATATCCTGCAAGAATGTACCACAATGGAAGGCAGGGCTGGTAAAAGAATATGGTCAGCAAACGGGGCTTTGGGATGGAATACTACTCCTCCGTGGACTCTTAGCCTGGGACGTCCTGTTATTTGCACTGGCAGAGCGAAGGTGGCGTGTCGATTATGGTCTTTCCCCAGCCAGAACCGAATTTGCTGTTCCGTATCAAGCGAAAGACATGCCTTCAGCAAGGGCCGAGTTCGGGCAGCCAGATGTGGCAATTCTGCTTACTTGTCTCTCCTATTACTATGGTGGCCTCACGGAAAAGCAGTTGAGAACTTCTTTTGAAATTCTGCAAGAACAGGATGACCCATATATGGAATACGAGATTTGGCTTCAGGATTATGAGCCTGCCTCAGTGCCGGAGTTTATTCAGGACCTGAAAAATGTTAACACCAAGCCTTCAGAGCTCTGGGACAAATACCTATATCCACTTTTTGCTCGTAACCAAGGGGCGGTTGATTTCTACCTCTCTCGAGTTGTTTTTCCGAAGGAAGCACAAGATTTCCCTCAGAAACTTGAAGCATCAAGTTGTGACTTGGCAGAGATACGAGATCACCCAACAACAGGTGAATGATCAGTAACACTGTCAGGCTGGGTCCTAAACCAAGCGTCAGGGGTTTCAGGCACTAATGACAGCCAATATCTGTTACCAATGTCAATTACCCAGCATGACCTTGACCATCAGCGGGGGAGCAACGCAAGGGTGCTTTCTCATCTTCTCCAACCGGAAAACAACTCATACATGGTGATATCACATCCGAATGGCGAGCGACGGACAACAATTGAACTCCTTGAGATAGTTGTCAAGCAAGAGCCCAAAGTCCATGTTTTCTTGGATGTCGGCGCACAAATACTGGACCTCTCCAATTACCAACTAGCCAAAGTATGGTTAGACCTCAGCCCCAATTATGATGGAGCTGTCCATTTCAATGAAGCTAACGAACTAATGGTGCTCACGAAATATGGCGTTTGCCAGCCTCTGAGATCATCACCGCTTGCCCAGCGACTGGATCATTGCTTTGTTTACTTGGATGAAGGGCATACGAGGGGCACAGATCTAAAGCTCCCTCGTGGCTCCCGTGCAGCAGTAACGTTAGGTCCCAAGGTCACGAAAGATCGTTTAGTCCAAGGTATGACAGTGGTGTTCAATTTTTGACAAGTGATAAATTGATGTGCTGGTGGATGGCAGGTTGCATGCGGATGCGTAAGCTTGGTCATGGTCACAGTATCCTGTTCCTTGCGCCCCTTGAAGTTGATCGGGACATCCGTTCCGTTGCAGGGAAGGAAGATGAGAACATCCCTGTGGCTACAACCGATATCTTACGATGGGCGATACAAGAGACCTGGACTGATGTACAGCAACGAGCTCCATCCTGGGCACAGCAATGCATCAACCATGACTCCCGTTACCATAGTTGGTCCCATTTCTGCAATGACGAGCTTACCATCGAGCAATTGTCAAAGGCATGGGTCAAACCAGAATATAAATCACTATCCGATTTGTACGACCCATTTCAACCCAAGAATGCCTCGAGTTGGTCCTCAGTGTCCTTGGATGACTACCCAGAGATTCAGCATCGCTGCGAAGATTTGGGTGTTCTGCAACTTCCGCACTTGCAGATGGATGAAGAACAAGAAAGAGAGGTCCATCGCGAGGTTGAGAAAGAGCGAGAGCCGCGAAATCTGCCATCCATAGCAAAGCCGGTGAAACATTTCCTCCATCCCGGTGTTATCTCTCTCGTAAAGACCGGTGTCATTCCTAAACTCCACGGCGACAGCGCATTTCTTCCGATCTCTCAGGCTCTCAAAAGGAACTTCACACTGGCAGATACTATGGACGCATGTGTTTGGAGTCCGTCATTCTTGGCAACGTCTGATTTCTGCAACACAGTCCACCCTGCATCCCATCGAGACAGCATGAACTCATATCTGCGTCCGGTTGAGTGGGTGCTCTCCGCAAATGGCCAGAGCGGCCGAGTCCTCGTGGTCCTAAGCCCATTCGAAGCCAGTCAGCTGATGCCAGATATCAGGGCGAGCAAACATGTACACCTTCACGTGTATACACCCCGCACTTCCATGCACATGAAACCCACTGATGATCTCAGGTTTTACTCCATACCTCCTGTTCCTCATAACTGGACACCGCCGCGGGACCTCGTCGACGAGCTCAATGTGTTTTCCGGTCAGCTCTACCTAAGAGACTACGAATCATTCCTCCGATTAAGTCGCTACCTGGGTATCCAGAATCGCGAAGTGCTGAAGGATGTCGGAACAGCAGTTCGGCGCAACCTAGTTACCAGTTCTATTCTTCGACGAATTGGAGATAAATTCGCTGGTTCACCGCTGCCTTCCGTGTTGAAGCTACTTGTCGTCCGTAGGAGAGGTGTGTCCTTCGCCACGTCACATATGGGTAGAATTCTCCAGGGAGAGCGACTTAGCGAAAAGGACTTCAGCACCGCTGCAGCATCGGGAGAGCTTTATGATTTCGTCGACCGAGGCGCACAAATGCTCCCGCTGACAGGTAGCATGGGCTCATCGTCACCGTTATCTTCTCAAATGTCGCAGGGAGGGTGGAAGATGTTCAATCCTGAGGAAGGCTCGGGTCGATTATACAGACACTTATGGAAAAATGAAGCATGCAGAGTAACGTCGTCGTTATCTTCTCGTACTCCAAAACGGAGCAGAGATGAAGCCGATTCTTGTGAGAGCACGGGACGACGACACAAACACCTGCGGACAAAATGACAATTTCTCATAAATAGTTACCAATGGTGCGTTCCGTGATTGCTTGTGGCTTGCACTCTATGTTTATCAAATATTCATATGCACTGCGGTTCAGCGCTGCAGACAGGCACTGTGAAATCACCAGGAGTCGCCTCGAAGAAAGGGTCATGGCAGAGGGTGATGAAGGATGCGGGGCTAAAATTGTAGATCGGCACCAAGTGTAAAGTAAAGTACAGGTTCAAGGGATAGATTTCATGCCTCGGTACGGTCTAGGAAACAAAATAAAAATCGCGTGACAGTGCCAGGGTATCGCGGGATATGCATATCAGTTGACAGCACCGCGGGCCACCGCTGACGAAACACCTACTACCTTAAAATCTGCTAGTGTATATCTCCCTCAGTGACCTACCATTTCCTGTCCAAAACCTCGAACAAGGTAGCGGTCACTCTGAATCACACTATAGGCATTGCGCACTGCCAGGGTTAACGACTCGGAGTCTCCTTATCTGTGACCAAACGAGCAGTGCGCGGAAAATCTCGTGCCATCTATGTAGTGTAAGTGAGCTTCACCGACCCTGATGTCCGGTTGTCCTGTCACAACCGCCGCCAAAAAGCCAGGGCCGCCATTAGCTCTAAACCACTGCTGGCCACCACTCTGTTTCTTCACCGTGATCCTCAGACGAGCACACCAAGCGCGACAACAGGGTAATGGGCCACCAGCATCATGATATCCTGGTGAGAGGTTAATATCCATGTATGGGGACTATCGTTCGCAGCGGAATTGGTGGTTGGAGTACATGGGCTCGAATTTCACATTTCTACGTGCTACCGTTTGCGGATGTGCATGATACGAGTTATGAGGATAAGATGAGTGTAGTCAACAGGATGCAGGGCAACAACTGGGACTTATTATATTGAATATACACAACAAACCATCTTAGCGGATCTGCTCACGTGCTTCTGCAGAAGCTCGCCGTTTGAAACACGACTATCAACCCCAAATAATTAGGCGAGCCAGAACTTTATGTATTCAAGGGCTGCCATCTGAACAGCATAGATCGTCGGGTCAACGATACCATTCGCGATGACGAGGTCCGAGCAATGGAATCCATCTCCCTCATAAATGGGCTGCATCGTCGTGTTTCGTCTATTCAGGCCGTCCGCAGAGACGGTTGCCTTGCACCAAGGGTCACCTGCGGGTAGTTCAACGAGCGGCGATATAAATGGTGTGATGCAACAGAGAAATGCATACGGAGGCCGTTGACACCCTGTCCACGTTGACGTTCCAGCCGTCGTACGCGCTGTTGACCTGGCTAATAGACGGCATCGGTGGCAAAGCGAACTTTTGCGGGAATAGGTCCACACATTGCCTCTGATACCATTGCTCAGCGGACTGTGACAACATTTCCGGACAGTGCAACGAACGCACCTCGCCGTATATGGGTTGCAGAATCCGGCTCACAATGGCGGGCTGACCCTAGGGGGGGCCGTTTGGTAGAACCCAACCTGATTGCACACCATCCACAGCCAGGAGCGGTCGCCATTATTCACGGTAACATTCATGCGATATGAAGAATTGGCACCGTAGGTCCCAAGACACGTTCTGGCAGTTTCCCGTTAGCCCCCTCCAAACTTGGGGTAATAAAAACTCACTCGGCATCTGTAGGACCGCACACTGAACAGGCACGCACATGAATGTCAGTATCTACCGCTGTCTCTGGCTATGATCACTTACACTGAGAGTAGAAAGTATTGTTCCAGAACGATCCCCACGAGTCAATCATGCTCAAGTCCCCAGCCGGCTGCGGGTGCGTTGACGCCATCCATGGCTCCAGCGCATCGCAAAATTCGAAGAATATGGAACCAGGTTCGGCTGGCTGTATGTCCTGCCAATAAAACAGGTTGTATTGCACTGGATTTACTCTTTTGGATATCAACTCTGCCTCAGATTAGATCAAGTACTCACGAGCAGCTGCAAAATCGTCCACATGCACGAAGCTCCCAAGTCCAAAAGCTTCCTTTAATACCTGGATAGCAACGGTGTTATTATCTGGTCGAGGTATGCGATCACAGCTTGAACGTCAGACGAGCAATTCTGTGGCATGTATTCGCGAATGGGCGTGGAATAAGCATAGTAGTCGCTGCGCAGATCAGCAGGATAAAAAATGGGGCACAGCACGGAAACAAACACTCACGTTATCGCTTCAACAACAGCTGATGATGCATAGGCCGTATGGAACACGCCAAGCTTACTATTCATGGTGCATCAAGATATGACTTCGGACTTGTCGTTAAATCACTCACTTCACCATCGTCCACCTTGTGAGGGCACCTGAAGGACGTTCCGATCTGGCGTTCCACTAGATGAGATACCCACATGTGGCTTGCCAGAATAACTTCCGCCAATTAAAACCCAATTGGTGGTGTCGGGTTTGACATTGTCACCCCCGGGCATAGGGAGATCGGCAGTCTGTGCAAAGTAGACTAGGTCATCAATGGCTTGCTGAATTGTCAGGTACTCCAGGCTCTCAGAGGTAAGGTTATCATAAAGGTTGGAACATACAAAGAAACGGTGCTCGACGAGGACGGCACCATAATTCTGTTGTGCAATCAAGCCGTTAATGGTCTTATTGATGAGCAAAGCCTGTAACCCTGAAAAGATGTCATAGGATCACGCTGAGAATGAGGGGCTGCAAGAAGCCTACTATCGGCGTCTGACTCTCCTGGGGTCATCAATACGATAGGTCCGCCTAGCGCGTTTCATGCCCCATCAACGTTGCTTGAAATTGAGACGGGTGTAAACCCATACCAGTTTCGTAGAATTCCCAGTTCATCCAGTATCGTTGCTGAAATGTATCAAGACTGGGGTTATTGTGGTCGATTAGTTGGTCGAAGTAATATACGGTCATGATGGGAGGTAGTGCCATCCCGTTCGGGCTCGTCAGCGAGCGTTCGGGAACGGGAATCTTGGGGATGCCAGGTTTGCCGCGCAATACAACCCCCGCTTCGGCGAAGGAGATGGCGAGTAACGCTGTCACCACAGTAATAAACATCGGTCGGTCCTTTGGGAGTATCCGCAGTGGAGGTGGAGGAGGTAGTGAAGCACACGGTGTGCACTTTATGCGGAAAGGCGCACGGAGGGTCCTGAAGATCACGTATATAAGATGGTTCCATATCTGCGGCGCCCTTCCATGTGGCAAGCGAACAGAAGCGCAGAGGCCGTCTGACCCTACATCATGATTAATATTGCGGCATAAACGCGTTCTCGCAGCGACAGTTGCAATGCACCAATGCAACACGGCCATTGTAAGTTGGGAACGGTCGTAACAAAGCATCATGCCAGTGGAGCGCACTTACGGAGGGAATCAACGCCCACGTCACATTGAGCAACCAGCCCACGTGCTAACTGAGAATGGATTTGAAGGGTAGCTTGTTGGTATGGTCGGGACCAAGTTTGAAATTTGATCCCCGCTGCCAGCCCGGAGTTCAAGTGATGGAGTAATTGCCTCGTTTGGAACTCTCGTCTAGCTGAGGCTCTATCTCACCCAGTTTTTCATCCTACGACACCCTTCTGATCCACTGGAACGCGTTTGTGTCCAATCGGCGGCCCGGAATATCCAATTTTTTGAAAAGGCGACGCCTGTGCGCACTGGGTGTATACACTCAAGATTATCCGAGCCGCAGAACTTCAAGGAGGATTCTCTTCTTCTCAATGCCCAATACGCCGGTCACACCACCTTCAGAAGGTGCGAGTAATCACGGCACCCCGGGGACCGAAAGGATGGATATCAATGCAGTGCTCAGCCTTGGCGAACATAAAGTCGAGGATTTATACCCCTATCCGTCCCCTGCCGGAGAAAATGAATGGTCGTCGTGTAACAAATTAGGATCTATGCTCATTGCTTGCAGGCGGTCTTAGTACTACCAGCCCGCCGTCCGCGCGCCGCTCTTTGTGACGTGCTGCCACTCCCTCAATCCCTGAGTCGCGCACCGTATCGTCGACAGTGTCCACGCTCAGCACGCTTCCACTGCCATGTCGCCTAAAATATAAATTATAAGCATGTCTGAGTGATACTGTTCATTTTCTATCTGACGCATGACTAGGACACTCACAATTATAGACTGGCGAACAGGACGGGCAGACCGAACTAGAGACCCAGCAGCCGACTCGAAAGCCAATAGTCCAGCCCTCGGACCTGATTTGTGAACGTCACTTCTAGCTATACCTTCCTCCGGGCTGTGTACGTATTGGATATTGATTTGTTCTAGATTTCGTCGGGTCTCACTCTACTGACACATCAGTCTGAATCGTAACTACCCTATGACATGGGTTTGCGCCGGGAAAGCATCTTTTCATCGCTAACGTCTACCAACAGTCTATAGAAATGTTTCTCGATTCCCTGGCGCTGGTCATTACCAGCATAGTCCTTGTAACCTCCGCTACTTC
>JBBPKG010000858.1:0-11570 GCA_038089115.1 Fistulinella cinereoalba
AAACTGATGACTCATGCGCTGTGTACGGGATCACAAAGGCGTATGTACGCGCAAATTGTCCGATACTTGTCCGCGGAACCATCATTCATCCTCTGAAGATCGTCATGGTTTCACTGGCATCAATGGTGTATGTGCATTCAAACATTCAGACAACCCGGAGCAATCAAACAATTTAGAACCCTCTATAGGTTCATGGCTTAGATGCTACAGTTTTATGACTTAAACTCCTCGGAGGTTCTACCCGTTCACAGTCCTTTTGATCGCCGGCGGGGGAGACAACAAAAAATCAAGGTTAGTCGACGGTTGGTAGGGAGGGAACTTGGACGTACTTTAATATGGGGATGTTTTCGCCCGTGAGCTCGAGAGGCTCAGGGAGGCCTAGCACCGACCGACAGTGTGCCCGCCTTGGTCTTGTGCACGGCTTCCAACTTGTTCATCGTCTCCATCCACGCAGCTAACCTGGGGCTCAACAGCTCCTGGCCCTCCGGAATACCCCCTAGGTCTGCCAGAAGAGGGAAGAGGAAGAAATCGGCCCACGTGAGCTTGTCACCAAAGACATAGCCTTGGGGGGCCATGTGCGCCTCGATGCGCGTGAGGAACTTCCGGAGGTGCTCAACGCCCCCAGCAATGCTGGCACGAATTTCCGCGTCGGTTAGTTGGCCAGCGTCCACGGCTGCCACGCGGGGTTTAACGACACCTTTTTCCACGGCGGGGAAACCTGAGAAATAATGTGAATTAAAGATAGAGATGGAAGACAAAACAAGGGGGAAATAGGTTCCGATCAAACATCGCACCGATGGTCCGGAGCGAACACGCAAGTCTTCACAGATTAAGCTGCAGAAAACAATAATGTAGTACACACCATGGGCGCCCGCAAAACTGACAAACTCCCACATCTGCTCGCTGAGGACCGCGTGAGCATCGCCGTCATTGATGTGGAGTGTAGGCTCCGGCACAATACGATCAACATAGCGCGCAATTGCCTGAGACTCGCGCAACTTGAGGTCCACCTTCTTGCCATCGATCTCGTGGATGATGAGTGTCGGGAGGAACCCGAACGGGTGGTGTTCATAGGCGGTCTCCGAGTGCGGGACACAGCGGACCTGGTTGAAAGCGATTCCTTTGTATGTAAGCCCGAGTGTGATCGAGCGCGTATAGGTACTGAAGGGTGTGCCAATGATCGTAAATGGCGGGTAGGACTGTTGGGGCTGCGACATGGCACAAATCAATGGGGGAAATATCTCTGACGAGGACCCGGGTTATCGATCTAGTTTTTATCACCGACTGGCCCTGCTGAGCTGGCAGTTGGGGAAACCCACACTCATCTCCACATGGGGAAAGCTTCGGGGGAACAAATAACATCCTTGCATGTAAATACACCAAGATCCATTATGTAAATACAACTTGGGGGAATCGTGAGAAAGATTCTGCCCACGGGGATTTTCGCCTTGCCTGTTCTAGAAGGTGTTTAGGTTAAAGCGGGCACTGCAGAAAACACACCTGTCAGCTCGAACACTCGACCAGAATGGGGAATCTAACCTACTTTACTTTAAGCTTTTAGCACCTCCGAGTCGCCCAGTCTATCGTAAGGGCACGGCGCCGGCTCGTTCTCATCCAGTAAGAAGTACTGCTTGGACTCGCGTGAACCAGCATCACCGTAGTTTTTGAGCTCCGGGCTCACAGGAATAGGGTCGTATTTAGCAAGCAGTGTACGAACTTTGGCAAGGGCACCAGCGCGCTTGGCGTCCGTGCTGAACAGGATGTCGAAAATCCACTTGGGCTGGAATACAATGGTGACAGCGGGAGCATAGCGTGAGCGGCGGACTTGATGTGCGGGGGTCTGGATGACGGTGAAAAACGGCTCCCCACCGAAACACAGGCACCATTTGTCCGTGTCGATATCGCGGGGAATATCTTCAGGCCACGACTTCGTATCAAGCTTAGCCAGGCCATTAAGGAGCTCCCAGAACAATCCGTTGTACTCCTCGACCGTGCGTTGGTATGACATCTTCTTAGCCAACAGAACCAGTGAGGTATTGGGGCCGAGATTGCGTGCTCTAGGCAGGTAGGCAGTCAGGGCGGTCGCAAGGGAACGGATATGGCGGGGGTCGGAAAGGTCATCAGAGTCAATGAATAAGTATAATTGATTGTCATTCTTGAAGCCTTTGGTGGCATAGATGCACGGGAAAACAAGTTCCTCGTCGAGCAACACTTTCTTGTAGTCTTCATACGCGTTACGTTGCCAAGTGCCGTCAGGGAAAGCCTGGGTCACTTGCGCCCTACACGATGCCTCAGGATGGCCGCGCTTTGACCAGACGAAAATTCTATTCACCTGGACATGGGTTTGCCACTGTAATTGAGAGTGTCGTCCCTTGCAATGGCGGCGCGGAGAGCAGTCTGCAAAGCATGAGTTAAGCTTTCGAAGATTGCGCCGCACCAAAGTTCACTAACGCTACCGGAACTGAAAATGGTACTCAGCCGCTTGAGAACACTGGGAAGCCTGGCGGACGCTACATTGGCGAAGAGTGTGAGGAGGACCCCACCAAGAATAGAAGATGCCAAAAAGTAGATGTCGAACATGCTGAAGAGGGAGGAGTTGCTGGTGATACCTGGAGGAAATCACTTTGCCTTTTAAATCATTCGATCTCCCTGTAAATAGTGCTATCCTGGATACTACGGCGCACAAGAAGGTGGACCATGGCACCATGGCACCATGCAGCAACTCGACACCCTTCGGACCACTCGAGGCATTCAGTTTGTCCCGGGGAACTGCTGTTCTCCGGACTTGATACTACATGATTCTGCACCATCCCTGATGTGATTTCCGCATTGAGTCGACCATAGGAACACGCGGACTCACACTCGCTAACACGATGAGCGCGGTCCATACCCACAACTGCACCACAGTCAACAAGCAGTACGGTCAGCTGACAGGAATCATGTGAATACTCTTCAGGGCACAGTCCTGCGGACGTGAAAATACCTTTTACCTTTGAGAGACGAATCGGACCTACAGAATGGGATCAAAAAGCCATGGGCGGTGTTCCTAGGCTCCACACGTGTTGCCAAATTTACTGCAGGGGCGCGACACAGCAGTTTCACGTCGTTTGATCCATGCGGAGACACGTGGATATAGGTTAGCGTTGAGTTAACCTATTGGATGTACGACATTTCTAGCGACCAGCAAAAAAACGCGGACCTTTGACGAAGTTTTACAGGTCAAGGCGCATACCGAGCCGCAGAGCAACACCCAGAACATACCGCAACACATATGTGAAGACAGATGCGGCCTTTCCTCTTGGCCAAGAGATAAATGTCATGCTTCACCTTGGGTCCTTGACGGCTGACAGGGTGCACGTTCGGATCATGAAGCAGAGAAAATAGTTACTTAGCTCCAAAAAGTTCAAGGTTATGAGAATGGAGAAATTACCGGCCAGTTTGTGATGAGAAGGAGTATGCAATGAGGTTGACAGAGGAGTCCGATTCCGAGGATACCTAGGTGGTAGTTCGGGTGTTGAACCGGTTAGTCCGACAGCTGACTAGGGGCAAACGCCGAGCGAATCCCGATCACTCTGGTTACCCCGCGTAACTGTCGGTCTGGCCTCATGCGCTTAGAGTCACTTGCCATCAAAAATTGATCGATGCTGCCTGCTCACGGAGCTAACACATTGCCTTCGACTTTGTACATCGCCATTCGGACCTTCGTCGCCCCCGCCGCATTCAGCATGCATCTACAGATATTCACCATCATATGCGACGTCCAATGATCGACTGGCTAATTTATGTTGTTCTTGTTCTCACCGTCTCGACGGCCAGGTCATAAAAAAAATTTGTTCCAACGACTGCTTACATGCAAACGAAGCTTGAACGTTACAGCTCAACGCCTGCAGTATAAAATGTCCTTTGCCAGTCTAGCGAATACCAGCAGTCTTTCTCCTGCAAACGCGAGGCTGGATGTACTTCTCTACTCTGATTCCTCTCCTATTCTCGGGACTTTCGTCTGTGTCCGCGCAGACGAGACGCAGCAATAACAGTCTACCTTACTTTGATGTCTATCAGGGACCAGACTTGCAACAGTCTCTTGTCAATGACCCGTCTACGGAGCTCAACTACACGCTTTTCGGCGGCCAGGCGTAAGCATGGTTCCCGCTCTTTCACTACAATATCTGATCACTTCTCGCCTTGGTGCCATAGATACCCAAACCCCTACATGTCGGATAGATTGGGAACCGCCGGTCCATTGTTGATCCAATCGACTAATCTGGTATCCATTTCTTATGTGTTTAAGTGCCCATTCTCATGTATGCCCCTAGATCGAACAAATCGCCCATTTTGTTCGCGAGCGAGTCGTGAGTGCTAGATTGCCCAATTTCCTGCCGCTGCTCACCGTCTGCGATTCAGCCCGAGCGCACGGTCCATGCCAAGGGAGCAGGTGCTCATGGGTGGTTCGAGGTTACAACCGATGTTGCCATGAACCACAGTATGGCCAAAGTATTCAACGCTATCGGCAAGCGTTCCCCGGTCACAGCGCGTCTCTCAACGATTGCTGGTAATCTTGGAAGCCCGGACAGTGTTCGAGACTTGCGGGGTCTTGCCTTTAAGTATGTTTTAGAAAATATTAAAATCGTGCTATGTTAGCTGAGCAGCACTCCAGGTTGCGCACTGAAGATGGTATTCTCGATTGGGTGCGTTGAAAGCTTGGCGTGGGAGGTCCTCCTTCAAATTTCACTTGCAGGTGTTCCTCAATCACCCAGTGTTCTGGCTGCGTGATCCTGCCAAGTTCCCACGTAAGGCTCTTTAAAGAATCTGCTTCGCAATGGATGTATATTCGCCCCTACAGACTTCATTCGTTCGCAGAAGCGCAACCCTCAGACAAATTTACTTGATCACAATGTGAGTACTTATTCTGCAATAGCTCAGCACCTTGCTCAATATCTGTCTGTAGAACTTCTGGGGTGTGTGGCTAACGAGATCCCCTTGGCCTGATCTGATATCCCCGCTTAGATTACCTGTCTGCCAACAATGAGTCCATCTACCAAGTAAGGCACATGCCTGGCTACCGACCTCCTTCCAAATGCTCATATTGTACAGGTTATGCGTACCATGTCTGATTTGGGCACACCGTATGGATATCGGTCCGTGCTTCCCTTGCCCTTTCGGCCATAAGTTACGCCCTAAATCCGCGGCAGCTACATGAATGGATTTAGTGGTAACACATTCCGCGCAGTCGTAAGCGACACAGAGTGGTACTACATCAAGTGAGTGCCTCTGTTGGAAATTCACCCCCTTTGCTGTGAGCGTGCACCAGAACGATTGCCGTCTCTGATCAAGGTATCAAAAACAACACCAACCAAGAGTCTATCGTGGTGGCCGGTGTGAACCCCGACTTTGGTACTTCGGACTTGTTCGATGCAATCGAGGCTGGGGACTACCCTAGCTGGACCATCTACTGGCAAATCATGACCCCGCAACAGGCTGAGAACTATAAATGTAAGCACCGATTTTGATCGGATTTTGGGAACATCGATTGAACTTGGCATCAGATAACATCTTCGATCTCACCAAAGGTGAACCAACTGATGCCCCTTATAATCAAAATGTTGGGTTTAAATGATGGTCCGCAGAGTGGCTCCCAGAAGATGTTCCCTACCAAGAGATTGGCAGAATCACGCTCACACAGAACCCGTGAGACCACCAGTACTTTTGGTGCAGACGCACATTCACTCTCTTTCTCCTTTAGCACAAACCACTTTGAAGAGGTGGAGCAAGCCGGTTTCGATCCCTCCCACATGGTCTGATCATTTTGTCCTCATTCCTGTGTGTGGAGTCTTATGACGTCCCCCCACAGCCTTATGGACTCGAGGCGACCGAAGACCCGACGCTTCAAGCACGTATGTTCGCATATGGTGGTAAGGCGGTATTTGGATCATTGCCTCTCACTTCAACTGAATTTCGCGGAAGATGCTCAACGCTACCGTATCGGCAAGAACTCCAAGCAACTTCCCGTACGGACAGTCATCATGCATGACGATTCTTACTGACATCGTACGCACTCTAGGTCAATTGCCCTCTCAACCCTGTCGGTCAGTTGTTCCAGTGTCCTGGACATGCTTTGTATGAGTTAACGTGTCTGTGTCATTCCCATCAGCCAACTTCCTCCGTGATGGTTACATGAACTTTAACAACCAAGGGAAGCGCCCCAACTTCTGGTCGCAACAGGACATGCTTCAGCTAGCGGAACGCCCGTACAACGACGACAACCATACCATCTGGGTCGGCGGTGCGGTCAAGTACCTCAGTACGCCCACCGAGCTTGACTTTGACCTCCCGCGGATCTTCGTGAGTGCCGAATCCCTAACCATTTCAGAGGATGGCCGGACACTAAAGAACACGATATGATGACAGTGGAATAACCTCTCTCAGAACGACAAGGACAACCTGGTTTACAACGTCGCCTGGCACATGGGACAAGCGACCGACATGAACGTCGTCCAGAAGCAACTCAAGATCTTCCAGCATGTCAACCAGACGTTGGGTCAGCTCATCGCGCAGAGCATGAACGTGACTATTTCCTGAAGAGCCGAGTCCGAAGGACTGGATAGATGATGTTTAATGGTCGGCAAGCGACAACGATCTCCATTCTTAGCTACTTCCTTTTATTTATTTCGCTATCGATTACATCCTTCAATTATTTCTTGGTTGCACGAGTTCTTATTGTTAATTTGTTATTGTCATATATAGAGTCAACAAAAGTCGCCACGATACGAAACATTAGCGGGATTGAACATCATTCTGCGGCAAGACGAAAAGGGGTAGGGAAAGAAAGAGTAAAGAAACCTCCTTTTGTTCTTTTGTTTGTTTCGTAGAGGGTGCGTAAAATGTTAGTGGCATTAAATAAGTTACATTCAGGGGATGTGTCAAAGTCGGGGAATGCCAATAAGCGGTCGCCGCTACCAAAGTACTATACGTACATAGATCTTAGGATCAGCACTGGAGCCGAGCTCATCTACGTCAACTTTTGCTCCTGCTCGTCATACACCTAGCTCCAGGGACCACGACACGATTTCGTCGCTTTCCCAAGTATCCTTTCTACATTCAGCATCTCCCGCGCCAGTCTGACGCTGCCACTGGACTCGGATGCCTACCGATGCATCGACCATTACTTTGGCAAGGCGTTCGACATTGATGACGACAGAAGGCATGGCGCGCAGACTTGCAGCGGCGATAGAGGACGCAAGTCCGCCGAGCGAAGTGAGCGTAGGCGTACGGGAATGCGATACGACCCCACCAGGGCGGAAAATGTAGACGACGAGAGCACCATTGGATTGGGAGGCAGTGGACAAGAGGGCTGATTCAACGCGACCCTGGAAGCAGAGGCAAAAGGTCGAGAAAACGGATTTAGAGGAGAAAGTATCAGAATGGAATCTAGCACCTGAGATGCATGTATGTAAGGAAGGATCATACCTTCATGTTTCGAGTATCTGAGAACAAACCACTGCCGGTGTTGGCAGTACGGTTGGCCCATTTACCGCTGCAGTAGCAGAACCTGAAGGGTTGTATTTCCGTGCCGGCCTGTGCGGTTTGAGATCGTGATTGAGCTAGTCGAGAAAGGAAACGCGCGGAATTGAGCGTGAATGTGTACGAGACACGTTCAAATTCTTGGGGCGAGGAAAAATCGTCGGCTTTGCCACCTATGCACCTAGGGCAGAATGATATTGTAGTATTCTGTATCAGTCCACGCGACATTGATCATGGTGATAGAACCAGGTGGTAAAAACAATGCCGCGGGGAGAGAAAGTAATTACCAGATACATGCCCTGCAATCGGCAAGCGCTGAGGCGAGCTCGTTGTCTTGTTCGTAGTCCCAAATGGTGAGGTCTTCACGGGTGATCATCGTGAGCTTCTTGATGATGGCTTCTTTGGCCTGTGTCATGTGCTTGCCATCCAGCGATGGCGGGCGTCGTCCGACGACGGTCACTTTGGTGATCCGGTTGTCGACAAGAGCATCGAATAGGACGTGCTTGCCCACGAAACCGGTCGCCCCTGTGATGAGAACGTGCATTGGGATCAGGATAAAATGTAATCGGAACGTTTGATGCCAGTGGGCGTGAAGAACTAGTCAGGGATTGGAGATCAATTTATCGTCAGTCAACGCAATCGCTTCAGACGCGTCACGCTCGCGGCGTGGCAGTGAGAACCTGAACAACCGTAGCGGTGACCGAAGCCTCACCGAGGTCCGACGCTGAGTCATCTTAGCGCGATCCCGCACGACGCCTGATTCAGCGATCAACACAGCCAAGCCACCATACCGACAATCACGACGACGATCACAGCAAAGCTGGTAGAACTGGGGGTGCAAACTAGACTACAGGGTCGGCTCGTCGGAGGGAATTTCAAGTGAAGGTTTATCGGCATACGGCGGGTTGAACGCGGATTTCGCAAGCGAGCGCGAGCACAACGTATCGGTACCATGAAATCTTGCGTCCGTGTCATGCATGCGGCAATAGAACCACCAGTGCGAAATTCACTGCCGAACCTGTGAGGACTGATATGACTTGGACAGGATTCGGCGGAAGATACTACAGGAGCCACTGGCAGGCTCAAATGCCTATGTCAGTGGAGCGGGGTGAGCAAGGGCCCGTTGATCGCTTGAAACGCCGCGTTCCAGTCCTTCAAGCGACGCGGCCTGCATTAGAGGGGAAGTCCCAAAGAAACAACGGAATTCTGGTGATCGCAAGTGAAGCCACATCGTTGTCCATGCACTGGTCTCACGGTAGCTTGTGCATCTGCCGTGACTGCACGCCATAGTACCTACTATGTACCCGGCCAAGAGGAGTTTCTGCCAGTGCGTGCTACATCAAAGGGCCTCCTATATACCTCAAGTTTGGCGCTTGGAGATCCCCGCGAGTGCAGTTTTGATTGTGAGGCCTTGATGCGGCTCGCCTCTTGAGGTCAGGCAATGTGTATGTTCTTCTGACAAGTTTGCCTGTTGACTAAGACCTAGTTTGGCAAGTTAGCAGCCGGTTTTCCGTAGTCACAAACACGTTCGAGGGCAGCCTCGCATGACATAACTGCCACCACAGCATGATACAACCATCGTAGGACCAGCCCAACTGATCCCAGTCGGTGCGTCGACTCATCTTCGACTGATCATACATCGAACAATCTGACGCATAACCTAGTGCGAGATAGGTGAGAAGAGGGTATGTACGCTCTCCAAGCTACCACATGTCGCATTGATAATGTAATGGCCTTGCCATTGACATTAGTGTTACGTAGGAGCTGAACCTTGCCGCCTGTGTACATGGTAAACTTTAGACCCGCACTTGGGATTATTTGATAGGCTGTGCGAGAGGCTTCCTGACTAACACCGAGGTTGGTTTTGGTCGCATCGATCACCGGCAGTACATAGGTACTCCATTCGTGCATATCATTCACCTAAACGACAAAGTTGCGCCCAAGGTGCTTATGGCTCGCCCAATCAAATTTTGCGAACAATCAGGGCTCCCTGGTTACAAGGCTCCGCCGTAGATCAATTTGCACGAGTTGCCAGGGACTGATCAAACCATGTCTAGTAGACAGCCGCGACGCCGCATCATATGTCGTACACAGAGTGGAGCCGGACAGTAAGCACATAGTAAATAAACACTCGGCCGCCGCGCGTTGGCTAGTACCTACACATGTAGTATTACACAGTTGAGTCGAATGGGGCGTTACACGGCGAAGGTCACAGGACTTTGCAAGTTGCATCCAATCCAGTGCGTTCCAATGTCGTAGTTATGAGTTCGAGGTCGGTAACTTCCGGACCGCTTACAGCATTCTATCAAATGGAAAATGAGGTGACCGCGGTTGCACCAAAATTTTATCGCCGTTCCGTCGCAACGTAAAATGGTGCAGTAACCGAGCCCACGCCACGGTAACAGCGCTCGGTGTGCCAGTGAGCGAGCCGCCTTCATCACCCTCGACAAAACTTTCGTGTGGAAATGAATGTTTAATCAATAACATAACCTTGGGTTGCTTCCACCGTGGGCCTCAGAAAGAGTGTTGTTTTTGCTTTCGCGAAGTTTCGGTCAGCCCTGGGTGGTTCAACTCAGCCTGAGACCCGACCAATATTACGTTCCATTATGTAGATTAGAAGAAGCGGGCGAATGTTGAAATGTGTCATTCAGTTCACCCGAGTCGTTTCGATCAAGGATCGCTTCGAAATCAACTCCGCTCGCACGCAGTAGACACGAGGTAAATCCCGCTGACTGATAGTAGAACAAGCTGCACCGGTTGGCAGAGACAAGAGTATACTACCCATTCAAACTACGGGTGGTTCATGGAGCGACCTTCAAGCTGAAACTCTAAGATGCAATCTCCGGGTTCTTGCCGACTTGGTGATTGGAAGGGTCGTTGATGATTCATTGTTTTTTTTGCTGATTGGGAATTACAGCATGGTCGCCAAACGGTCGCCATATTTGGCTTTGTGGTCACTTTGCAGTCTGGAAACATGAACTGGCACCTTCGTCGCCGTCTGCACACTCAGCCGATACACATTGCTCATCTTGGACTCAATACCCCAGCTCCTGGGTGTTTCCCCGCACATTGCTCGAGGTGCGGAAGGATCATCATATCTGCAAAAAACTTGCTGTATTCAATTTGACACCGCAACTTCGACTGCCGGAACGCTAACGTACATTGACCGCCGCCTCAGGTAAGCTTGTCGAAATTAGTCGATTGAACCATAGACCCTGGGACACGCGTCATGCACATATATCACACGGGATTGCTTCTATCATGGATATTGGCGGTAATTACGTGCTGCCCGAGGCCTATAAAGGCTCTGGGGGTATAACCTGAAAGCATCAGGTTCTTCGACCACAAGCACCTTTCACTCCATCGACTCGTCCCATCACTCCTTAACTTGCCCAAAATGCGCGTTCTGTCCTTCATCCCTGCTCTTCTTGTTGCTGGTGCCAGCTTTGTCGCTGCTGCCCCTGCCGCCGACTCCAACGCTGGCAGCGTCCAGGCCATTCAAGACGTCCTGTCTTCTGCCACCTCCGAATTGAGGTCCTTGAACGAGAAACTGAGTACGTTGTGCTCATTATTGGTTCTGAGTGACTCGGCCTGACTAGATTATTTTACAGCCGCCGCTGGCCCGTCGCCCAAGCCTGCTGATGTCCAGACAATCGTTACTTCGTTTACCTCTATTGTTCAGACGACTTCCTCGCACTTGAAAGATGCCAGCCGGGGTGTTGACTTGACGTCGGAGGCCAACTTGCACCGTCTTGGGCCCTTTGCCTTCCCTCTCATTGGCGTGAGTACAGCTGGGTGTACTCTTTGATGTTGCAGGCTAAATTTTTGGTTTTATCAGTTGGTACAGTCCATCTTGTACGGATTGATCCCCGCTTTGAAGCACATTCTTGGCAACGCTGGTTTCAACGTCGTGGAACTTGTTAATAACTTGCTGTATGTTGACTTGTCTGCTTTTGGAGCGTTGTTACTTACCTGTGATTATTTAGCGCTTCCGTGGCCTCTCTTACTGCCTTCTTGCACCCTTGGGGAGTTGGCACCGTTGCAAACATTTT
>JBBPKG010000859.1:0-11569 GCA_038089115.1 Fistulinella cinereoalba
CAGGACTCTTGCCACGATGCGTACCTGGTTGTCGGCGAAGGAAAGAAGGAGCTCGGCGACGGAGGGTCAGACCCTTCCACCCAGGCGTCCTTTTCGTATTGGCGAGTCTACTGTCAGGACGAGGTGATGGTACTCATCCTGCACCTGTATTTCCTCTGATGGCTGTTTGCGCAGACCCGGGACCTCGTTGAAAAATGTTGCTGCCCCGGTTTTATTATCGCCACTGCAGGCCCATGGTTTACTATTATGGGCGGTATCATCCTTCAGAGGTGCATCGTTCAACGTCTGACGGACTATCTCTGGATACCCCTCCACTCCACCCACGATGATGGCCAATGTCTTCGGATCGCCCGTGTCTTCTATGTTCTGAGGGATTCAATCGGACAGTTGAATCAGTGGTACAGGACCATTAAAAATACAGCACGTTGCAGTCCGCCTCCCTCTAACCACCCTCGGTTCTTCCCATCTCCAAATAGTTACCTGGATGGCAGTGCTATCGTCAAGTTTGCATATGAAAAACCGCTTGAAGAACACCCTTCGTGTGTCACATTTCGTGCCAAGACGATCACAGACAGTCCTCGGGATATTGTCGTCAAGTTCGTCACATCATATGGTACGGAGGCACACGAAAAGATGGCGTTGCTGGGCTTTGCGCCCAAACTCCTTTACCATGGGAAGATCAATGTCACCACAGACATGCCGTCGTATGGCGACCTACGTATGGTGGTGATGGAATATGTGGAGGGGCCAACACTCGCAGAAGTAGACAAGATCTCGTTCGCTTTCAAATCGGACTTGCGCCGTGCCATTAAGGAACTTCATGATGCTGGTTATGTATTCGGTGACCTTCGGGCACCGAATGTCCTCGTCGCACAAGGAAGGAGACCCTCAGCAAAGCTCATTGACTTCGACTGGGCCGGGGAGGAGGGCAAAGTGAAGTATCCGCTTTGGCTTTCACGCTCTATCACATGGCCAGATGGTGTACGAGAGCTGCAACCCATTCAGAAGGACTATGATAATCTTTTGTTGAAGGATTTGCTGGCGGACTTCGTTTGATGTATGCCTACTCTTCACGGCCAGGTAGTGTATTTGCAGGTATGGCGTTCCCGTCTGACGCATTCGTGAATTCAACTGTACTTTTTGGACAAGCGATACTCCTGGTGGACAGTCGACTAGTCTGGCCTCCCCCAGAGCGCTATGGCATGGGCCCGAGGGCTCCCTGGTCCGAGGAAAATTGCTGTTACATACGCCCCATTCGCATGGGGGGATCAAAAGGTCGATTGAGTCAGGTGTGTCTTTCAGGGAGGCTTCCATCGCCAAGTCATCATGATCCGCGGCGTCATTGCCCGCCACGCCATCATGGCCCCCGACGAAGAAGGTCGGTGCGGTGCACCAGTGCAAAAGGTGTGCAGCCTTCTGGAACCACAGCGCCGCAGCGTTCTTGGTGCTCGCCCATCCATGGTCTTCCCAAGTTGGGAGGTGCCAACGACGACGAGGTCGTGTCGCCTCCCGGGCGGCGTGTGGTGTCCGGCGCCGTCGGTCAGTTGTGGGGTCGGAGGCACGGCTGCCCTGCCAGTGGGTAACACCGCTCCCTGGCTTTGGATCCCCACGACCCCCCGGGATCGCCGGCTCCTCGTCGTCGCTGTGGGGCACCATGAGCCCTAAGCCGCCGACGTGGCAGTCCCCCGGCGCGTTCGTGAACCTGGTCAACCCATCGCCGCTGCCACACGCGGGCGCCTAGTACGAATCTGACTCGTCCTCTTTCGTTGGTAGTAGTCATAGCCCTCGTTTCTGTGTCTGTTTTTTTTTTCGAATGTTGTATCGGCCCCCCTCATGTTGACATCGAGACGGTTGCTGATCCCACTCACTCTCGCACAGATGGCCTCCCACCACCTTTTTTTTAATACTTTGATACTCTTTCTCTCTGATCTAATATGCTTCATCTGCCCGTGCCAAGGTAAAACTAAAGAAAAGACGCAGAAATACATCGTAAAGATTTGAAGGAAAAAAAAACAGTGGCCATGTATGAACACGATGCCACGTACGATCCTCTAGAGCAACTTGCTCGAAGCCGCGGGTGCGATTCGGTTGCGGATCAGCTTGATGACGTACAGCGGGAGCGCGCTGATGCCCACGATCGCGGCGACCTTCCACGCGAACCGCGTGGATACGACGAATTCTAGGTCTGCGTGCGTGCGACGTTGAGCGACCGGAAAAAGGGGGAAACCGCGACGCACCAAAGTATTCTGGCAAAAATGCGATGCTGACCACGTAGATGAAGAGCGTAACCACCTCCGAGATGACCATGTACGTGTGCCTAAGGGCGCGCCACAGCATCAGCATGAGCGAGAGACCAGGCAGGCGAGACGAGGGCGCACCACGTCGTGATCTCGAGCGCTACCATGATCAACTCGTTGAGGACGAGCGCGGTAAACGAGATCGAGACGATGTTGAGAAACTCGTTTTCGAACAGCACCAGGGACATCAGCATGATCGCCGCCCCTGCCGCGGGGGGGACCAGTTCATTCGATTATACGCGTGCATCACGAGGGGACGCACCTTGGTAGACGCTGATCATCAGCCACTGGAAGAACGTCTTCAACGAAAGCGCCCGGCCCTAGACCCTGTGAGCAACGCCGCACAAAGCAGGCAGAGACGTGGAGCACCTTGGTGAGTTCCTTGTACAGCTCGGGGTATATCAGAGCCAGATCCTCGTTCACGTCCGTGTCCAACACGAGCGAGAACACGGGCGCCATCGTATACAGCGTCGCGTAGCCGATCATGAGCCACCCTTGGTACAGCGCGATCGGTGCAAAGTAAAATATCGCGGAGAACACCGCTTGCATCACCGAGATGATCAGCCCGCGGTGGATCACGAACTGAGCGAGCTTGGCCGACCGCCGGTACGAGTTGCGCCCGTGCCACATAAGGAGTTTCGTCAAGTGGCTGAACTGGTTCACGGAAAAGTCGGCCGCGAGCGAGGCTTGCTTTCCTTCCTTGCCGACGATGCCGATACCTACGAGGGGGGCGTGAGTGTTTCGGGCGGTGATATGCGCGTCAAAGGCTGGGCGCACCGACGTCTGCAGCCTGGATCATGCTCACGTCATTTCCACCGTCGCCGATGCAGCACACGCGTTTCTTGGTGTATTGGCGGATCAAGCGGGCCACGTCTGCCTTTTGCGTAGGGGAACAACGGCAGGCGACAACAGCGGACAGTTTCGTCGTGATCTCGATGAACTCGTTCTTGTACAAGTTCAAACACAACTATCATAATTGTGAGACGAATCACAAGTACGCTGGGGGCGTGCAACGTACTTGTAGTGACTCGCCATCGATGACAAGATTGTTATCTACGTAAGCCGAGCCACGAGGCGGCGTAGAGTGAAGTCTGCGTGAGAGCTACGCGAGTCGGTGGGCTTCTTTGCTACGAACCGCCACCGCACCTCGCGCAGACCGCCTCCGGTCCGGTCCAGTCTTTCGTCTGTGCACTCCGCCCTACATAGTTCCTCGTGCCCACTTTGCCAACGACAGCGTATTCCTTCTCCACGCTAAAGCCAGCATGCAGACTGCAACCGACCCGCACTCCGAGCAATGTCCTGACTACCTCTCACCCGACTATACTGGCGACCGCCAACTTCTAACGGCGGACGGCAAAACGGAAGAAGAGGCAGCCCAGATGCTAGCCAACATCTGGCGTATCAACAACGAACGGGCCAAGCGTGCTTGGAACCAACAGCGAGCGGACGCAGACGCCCTACAACGCCAGAACCAGCAGGCAGCAGAGGAGGAGGAGGAGCGACAGAGAGAGGCGCTAGAAGAGGAGCGTAGACAAGCTACCCTAGACGAGCGGAAGAAACATCGCCGAAAATATCTCCCTCTCTCCGCATTGCCACTGCCCGACACTGAAATCCTGAACCCGCCACAGCATGCCCTCGACAGCCTACGCAAAGGCAGCTATGTCCCACTCTATTTCTTCACCAACGTCGGCATAAAAGATGCAGAAGACAACCTCACCGACGAGGAAGAGGCCTACGCCCTCGTCGAATCAGAAAGCAAAGGCCCAGTCTTCAAACCGAGCGCCTCCGTCAGAGCACGCACGTGCAAGATCAAGGACGAGCAGCTTTCCTGGGAAGAGTTCGGACAGGCCACGGTACGCATGCTCAGGGCCATGAGGCAGCAAGGCTGGCCAGACGAGCGCCTCGCCATGACCCGTGATTTCTGGCTCGCCATAGAATCTCATGACTGGCACCACGGAACGTGCAAATACCGCAGGCGAGCCTTGCTGGTGTACCAAGCCAAGGTGCGCAAGCTCTGGCACCGCACGCTCGAATCCCCCGAAAATTTCTACCTACTCCCCATCAATGCGGAACGTCTCGGCTCCATCTTGAAGGACATCCGAGATGGCGAGATGTCGAAACAAATAGAAACCTTGACAACGGTTCGTCCATTTTCCCATCCACACCCTTCCAGTCGCTTATATTGACAACCTATCACTTCACCCGCTCACCCTGGCCCCTACCCCTATGGCCTATGCACCACTCTACCCATCCAACCCCCCCATGCCCGACCCGTCTCGTGACCCGCTCACCACATACGGACACTCGGGTATGGCGTCGAAAATGCAACCCCCCCCCCCACACGCACACCCCTACTTTGGGTGACAACCCCCCCCCCCCAACAGCTCAACGCTCGCTTTCTACACGGCGACCCCCTAGCACCCCAGGCAACCCCCACCCACGCCAACCAGGCCAAAAGACCCCTCTCCCCACCAGGCGCTGAGACTTCCGCTACCACATACAAACGCTCACGCTCCTTTCGAACCGATCAAACTCCCGCTGCGCCACAATACAACCCCTCCCACCCTACGGGCATCCCGCTTCCCATCTGCGCAGTCTGTCTCGGCCGCCACAAACACCTGGTCATCAAATGTGCAGCGACCAAAACTTGGGATGGACGCTTCGACACCCACTGTGCGCGCGTTAATAAGGCGCTCAGAACCAAACTTGGAGGAACCATCCTCTGCACCAAGTGGCAGCGCGAGGAAGGATGCGCAGAGAAACATGATCACATGCATGCCTGCTCAGGCTGTGGCGCCATCACCCATGGAGCCTCTACTTGCCCTAGAGCACAAACGCCGTCATCCGCAAACGCCATATCATCCGGAGGCCTGGGCACAGGCGCTGAAGGACGCAAATCTACTTAGTCGTTTTGGCACCCTACCAGACGGTTTCCGCTTCGGCTTTCGCATTGGCTTTCCACGCATTTCACATGTACAAATCCCTCCGAATAACACCTCTATTATCCTTTATCAGTCTGATTTTAAGATGCTCGTACATAAAGAAATCTCGAAAGGCCGCTATATCGGCCCGC
The DNA here is from genome assembly GCA_038089115.1 of Fistulinella cinereoalba. Classification (NCBI taxonomy): domain Eukaryota; kingdom Fungi; phylum Basidiomycota; class Agaricomycetes; order Boletales; family Boletaceae; genus Fistulinella; species Fistulinella cinereoalba. Next base: position 5,371 of record JBBPKG010000859.1, read on the forward strand.
TACCACTCACTTCCATAATTCAGGAGCTTGGACCAATCCAGAGCTCCCCCTTGTCAATGATACCCAAAGCTGGCAAGCCAGGAAAATTTCGCATCATCCAAAACTTCTCCTTCCCTGAAGTGCCATCCACTTCCTTCCCCAACCCTGCCATAAACCAAGCCATCACTGTTGACCCCTACCCATGCACCTGGGGAAAGTTCTCCACCATCTACCAACTAATTGCCCAGCTACCTGAAGGCTCGGAAGCAGCCACACGAGATGTTGCTGAAGCCTACCGCACCATCCCCCTCCACCCAGACCAATGGCCAGCAGCCGTGGTACGCATATCAGACACCCTTGCCTGCATTGACACATGTGTAGCATTTGGAGCTTCCCCCTCCTGTGGTATATACGGATGGGTAGCGGATGCAGGCGCGGAAATCCTACGAGCGCACGGCATTGGCCCCCTGGACAAGTGGGTCGATGACCACATCTTCTTCCGCGTGCCTGTCACCCATCTAGATTCTTACAACGAGCTTCGGCAGCAATGGAACAGGGACATCGATCAACTCGGCCTCCAATTTTCCAAATCCAGAGCTTTCTATCTAGGCAAGCCGCAGCCCGACGGTTCCCCCACAGAATTCAGCGAAGACTGCTCGAAACCACTTCGGAATTTGACCACCGCGTCCGACCGATCAAACCACGACAAACAGTTCGCTTATGCCATCGAAGACATTGACCGAATATCGCGTAAACTCGGCACACCCTGGGAAGCCTCCAAAGACCAACCGTTCGGCCCCACCACCATTTACATTGGATTCCTGTGGGATTTACAGAGACGTCTGGTCACACTAAGTCCGTCCAAGGCAGCCAAATACACCGCAGCCATCGATGATTGGATCGCGCGCCCGAGACACACCCTAAAACAAGTTCAAGAGCTATACGGTAAACTCCTCCATGCGGCCGCGGCACGCCCGCAGGGCCGCGCTTACCTAACCGGGCTGGAACGCATGCTCGCCACGTGTAACAAGCACCCTTTCCGCCCCCACCGCCCTGATAAAGGCATCGAGGAAGAGCTCAAGTGGTGGCGCAACTGCATAAGCTCAGGGCGAGTGAGTAGACCCATCACCACCCCCCCGTCTTACCTCGACCTCCACGCCTACTCGGATGCCAGCTCTGGCGTTGGAATCGGCATTGTTGTCGGCCAGCGCTGGAGAGCATGGCGGCTCACCCCAGACTGGCAACAACTACACGGCTCCCGCGACATCGGTTGGGCGGAGGCCGTCGGTTTCACACTCTTGGTCCACGCTCTCGCCACTATCCTCACTACCCCCCACCACGTGCGAGTTTTCGGGGACAACACAGGTGTTGTGGAAGGCTGGCGCGTCGGCCGTCACCGCAACCGCGAAGTCAACAAGCTCTTCAGGCACCTACACTCCTTCATCGAACATGCCGATAACATCCTTAGCGTCCTTGCTCAGTACGTCCCAAGCGCCAACAACCCGGCCGACAGCCCTTCACGCGGACAGCTTGGCCCGCCCGGTCTCCTCCTCCCCCCAATTCCAGTCCCTGAGCCAGCTCGCGACCATCTCACCGACGCCACGCTCCCTCTCACCGCTCGGGAACTCAGGGCCCTCACAGAAGGCCACTACCCCGCTGCAGCCTCAGCCCAACTACGCAGCCTCCGCGCACGCCAAGCCGCCGCCGACCGCGCTCGCGCCGAGTCAGCGGCCGACGACGAACTCATATTCCTCGCCCTCAAGCCCCAACACCACTAACCACCAACGTTTCAACCCCACCCTCACCCCCGAGCCCAATCCCAACCCACCTCCCCACCCCAGACCTTACGCACCCAACCTCACCCCTCTACCTTCCCCACACCGCCCCCACTGTCTCGCCCGCGACCGTCTACGCCTGTGGACTCCCAACACACCCTCCCCGCGTACCAAGTCCCTCCCTCCTTCCCTGATCGCCGACGAAACCCTAGATCGTATTCTAGAAGTCATGGGAGCCTCCTGGACGGACAGCACCAAGACATTATACGGTAACGGCCTCCTCGTATTCCATGTATACTGCGATCTGCACCACATAGCAGACACTGACCGCTGCCCAATCACACGCACCGTCCTGCTCGCCTTCGTTTCTGGCTGCGCAGGAGCCTATTCGGGCTCCACAATCCACAACTACGTTGCGGCGGTCCGAGCATGGCACCTCCTACATGGCCACCACTGGACAATCGCCCAGGACGAGCTACGCACCCTGACACAGGGAGCCAGCCGTCTAGCCCCACGCTCCTCCAAACGGCACCAGCGCCCCCCCATCACCATAGACGACCTGAAACTCATCCGAACCAACATGTCTATGGAGGACCCTTGTGACGCCGCCATCTTCGCATGCCTCGTTACCACCTTTTACTGTGTCGCCCGTCTAGGAGAATTCACCGTCCCCGCCATAACCAAGTCCGACCCGACCTCACACATCACGCGGCGACAGGTAGAAAAATTGCTCGACCCCCAAAACCGACCGGTCATCCGCTTCCACCTTCCAGTCACCAAGAGCGCACACAACGGCGAGAGCACGCAGTGCGCTCCACAACTGGGCTGTGCCACCGACCCCGAAACAGCGCTAGCCAATCACTACAGAATAAACCCAGCCAACCCAGACGCCCACCTCTTTGCATGGAAGCATCCCACGAAGGGCCTCCGACCACTCTCCAGAAACTGCGTCACCGCGCGCCTAGCGGAGCTAGCCACCAAATGCAGCCTGGCCGGACTCAAAGGCCACAGCCTCCGCATTGGCGGCACCCTATTCTACCTCTTAAAAGGCGTACCTTTCGACGTCGTCAAGGTCATGGGACGCTGGGCCAGCGAAGCCTTCACCCTCTACCTACGACACCACGCCCTCATTCTAGCACCCTACCTACAAAGCGAACCCGACTTACTGGCAGACCTAAACCGCCTAGCCATGCCCCCAGTCCGCTGATTGGTAAGCTCCGATCTCGCTCCTAGTGGATGGGACCGTGCTTCACCCGCGCGTCGCTCACTCCTAGCCAGTGGGTGCACAGCTCACCACCGCCCCATCCACAGGTCAGGTCCAGCCTCGAGCCGGAACCCTACGGGTTCGCCCATCCCATGCAAGCTAGCCAGACAGGACAGACATCATGGTCCATAGCTCATTGTACATCGCACGTAGATAGCCATGACATCCCACCCCGTTCTCGCCGAAAAACGGCGAGCATGCGTCATCACGCAGACAGCAGTCGAGCTTGGATTGCAGGAACTCGAGCTGGTCGCGAACCTGATCCGACGTTTTCACTAGCGAGGTGTTCAGCGGCTGAGGGACACACCACGGTCCGACTCACGTTTCGCGACTTCATGAATGTACTGATTCCTTGCAACGAGTTTCGTCGAAATGGCGATACATCTTGCCGTCTCGATCTTGTCGCCTGTCAACATCCAGATCTTGATCCCAGCGTTCCTCAACAGTTCCAACGACGACTTGACGTCATCCTGCAGCTTGTCCTCGACGCCGGTTAATCCCAGCAGCTCAAGATCTCTCTCCAGGTATTCCGAGACGACAGTGGCCATGGCCTCGTTCCGTCCCTCCGTCTTGACACTCGCCCCGTGGTGCGACTGTTTAAACGCCGCGTAGTGTTGTGTCGTCAATCTCTTCCGGCCGACAACCAGTGTCCTCAATCCTTCTCGCGCCATATTCCCGGTCTCCTCCTCCAACCAGTCGTTCTTCTGCACAATCTTCGCCATGACTACGTCTGCGCCCTTCTGCAGGAACAGGATGTCGCCCGTGTGCGTCTCGCGCACGACAATACTCATGCGTTTCGACTCGGATGTAAAGGGAAAGAGCTCGAGGATGTCGTATTTCAGCAAAGTACCAGCTGGCGTTTGTAGTGTTGTTGACGTGCGGTCACGCGCAATGAGGGTCAGCCCCACGGACTCGGTCCATTTCACAATCGCGACCTCGTCCGGGGAAGACGCTTGGTAAGTAATCGTCCCATCATCGTTCGTTACCGGAGTTACCTAGGAATAAAAGGATGAGTAGGTTACCCGGAACAAGACGAATTCGTACATTATGACAGAGCGCGAGACTGAGGACGACATCTCGCAGTCTGGAAGACATGTCTCTGCGACCACGAGTGGCCAGTTGTGCGCCCGTCGCAAGCGACCCAGATCTATTACCTTGCGGACACATTCAGTATTCCCTCCCATACATCCAGAAATGAATCAATGTACCCTGCTCGGCCCCAAACGCCATCGAAAGCTGATGCGACACTTCGTCCATCGAATCATATCCATAAGATATCGTACCCATGTGTAACTTCTTCATCTCCATTTCTAGTGTACAATCATCACTACCATCTCAGCACGCGAGAACAACACGAACCATTTTGCGTGAGCGTTCCAGTCTTGTCACTCAGCAGGTATTCAATCCTTCCAAGTTCCTCGGGCAGTGTGCTTGTGCGAACGATCGTCCCTGGAATTTCGCTGTCCGACATGATTTGTTGCGCATATACTGTTTTACCCATGTCGAGGTTGACGCACAAACTGTATAACACCATTAAATGTAGACATAGACCAACAGAAATGATACGTACCTGATAGGAATGATAGACGAGAAGAGAATCAAAAACCTGAACACGTAGATATACCAAAGCCCGCGGAACCCATTCAGTGCTACAAGTACCACACAGAGAGCAAACGTGACAGCACAGAGGATCTGACGGAAAATGGTCAATCGGCATCGGTCTCTGGATCGCTAAACGGACGAAACGTACCTTCGCAAGTCGGTTGATTTCTAGGTCGAGCAGCCCAGCCTTGGTCTCTGGATGGCTCGTATTCATGACTGCTCTTGTCTCACTCCCCGTGTACACGACGAACCCGACAGCAGATCCAGCAGCCAGGACGGTATTTGACCAAAGCATATTCTCCGCCGAGAGGGGTTCCACGCTCGAACTAGAGTTCCTATTCTCATCTGAATGGTTCCGAGATAGAGTGGACAGTCACGGTCCCGACGAAATTGTGGATATCCTTGATTGGAGCATCAGCATAGACCTCGCCGTCAAGCATCATAATCTCTCTTTCGCCCCCTTTCAAGCTCTGCGTTGCGCCGACGGCAACGCGTACTTTCCAGTCGGTCTCACCATCGAGTTGATCCGTACGTATAAAGCAAGTGCCAGAGGGATCCGATGTTCGGAGAAGAACCATGTCAGCCGGTACGCGATCGTTCTTTTCGAGGAGCACGAGATCGCCAACTTTCAGTGATGAGGATGGTACCGAACGCGTGTGGGGGCCAGGGTCGGGCTGAGAATGCGAGTGGGGCTCAGGATCATCAGAGACATCAAACAAGGTTGCAGTCTCGGATGAGCGGAATCCCGTGCGCTTGGAGGATGAAGGGGGGGACAGCATCAGGTACTTCTGAGAATTGGCCTGCGACGGTACCACGAGCAGAAAGTACAGGTTGAAGAATAATTTAAACTGCTCATATAGGACGAGCGGGAAGAAGGTGAATATGTTGTACTTTCGGTTGCAAACGATGTTGGGAGGAAAGCGCGACTGAAATTTCTCTGCTGACAACAAAACACCCATCGGTCTTGTGTAGCGATCAGTGCACGCACGAACAAATACCTACCTGGAGGTCTAAACGGGATGGTCCGCGACTTGTCCTGTCTGCCTCTGCTCGGTGTTGAAGAACGCTAACAGAGCAAAAGTAAGGATATCGCCATTTCAGTCGGGAGCCCGAATGGCACGATCCTTCCAGCCGCTTCAACCTAGTCGAACCCTGTCCCTCACCGCCAATATCGCCATCCTCGTCACCAATGGCGTCACCATCTGCACCCCTCTCGATATGGCCGAGTAATAGCGCAGCTTCCTTGTCCGACTCGTTCGCATATTGTTCTCGTTGCTTCCCCTTGTCCTTCGAACGGACATTGCCGAATGTACGACTCGTCGCTCGGACCGCAGCAGTGCTCCTGAGCACACTCGTGTGCATATTCGTTCTGTCAGGTGTTCTGCCGCCGTCCCAGGTGAACTGGAGCCGTGCCAGTGGATGAGAGGAGCGTACCCCACGCGTGATCGTGACTTTGGTGCGATTGGATTCAGCGGAATGACAGGATTTGACATGTAACCCTCTGATGCTGTATTGGAACCCCCCGCAACCTGTTAGATGCTGGTCGTCCACGAAAGTCAAAGTCGATGGCGCGGCAACC
>JBBPKG010000860.1:0-11546 GCA_038089115.1 Fistulinella cinereoalba
TGGTCCTTCAGACTCTGATTCTGAGGACATATTACCCTCTGATCCCGACGAACCTATCATTGAAGAAACCCTTGAGGCGCGCGAACTTTCGTCGCACCTATCCTTTGCACTCTCCCTCCCGAGAGCCCCTACGCTGCCTAGTCCACCCCTTCGGCCTCAGCCAGGACGACTTTTCGGAACCCCACCTGCGAACCCTAAGCCCAAGACAACTATGTCTTCCTCCTCGAAACCCACTGAACTCCGTCTCGGCACTCCCGCCGAATACGACGGCACTCCTGCTAACGCAATCCGCTGGTTGCGTACTGTGCAGATGTACCTGGCCGTCAACCAGGACGTCTATAATTCCGAAACCAAGCAAATCGCGTACGCCCTCTCATACATGAAGAAGGGCACCGCCGCCACGTGGGCCGCTAATTTCAGCGAGTCCAAATTCTCATCCCTCTCTGCGGGCTCCTCCCTCTCCCTAGGGAAATGGGCCGACTTTGAAAAAGATTTCCAAGCCATATTTGAAAGCTCAGAAACCAAAAACGACGCCCTCGCGTGGCTCAACAAAACGCGCATCTACGAAGATCGGCAGGGAAGATATAACCCCGCCCTCCAACGCTATATTACCGAGTTTAAGAACAAATCAACACTCTCGAAAATCAAGGAGGACAATGTCCTCATCAATTTCTTCGCTATGGGTATACCATCGTCTCTGATGGAGCGTATCCACTCCCTCGAAAAAGTCCCCGACGACATCTCTGGATGGTATGAGAAGGCCATCAAACTCACCGCCCTGAAAGAAAGGGCAATTGACATCACATCCCGAAGGAAAGGGAACACCTACGTTACCCCTTCCAGCTCTCGCTCCCCCGCCCCCGCCGCTAAGGATCCCGATGCTATGGACGTCGATGCGATCAGGAAGCCAAAGAAGCTAACTGACGAAGAACGAGAAAGGTGTAGAAAGGAAGGGCGCTGCTTTAAGTGCAGGAAGAAAGGTCACAATTCTGACCAGTGCCGCATAAAATTCACCAGTAATCCGCCCCCCGTTCCACCAAAAGACGTCCGTCAGGCGGAAAGCAAAATCAAAGAAATGCCCACCGACAACGAGAAAGAAGTCAGCCAGGTCGGCATGGATTTTTAGATAGGAGAACGCCCACGACGCACGTTTCTCCTTTAACCTCTGTACAATGTAACACGGTCCAACCCATAGCCCTGAAAGCAATGAGAATCCCCATCACGTTGCTCCGACCGTGTGGAACTGTCAAAGCCGTCGCCGCCCGCACCCTCATAGACTCCGGCGCCCAAATCTCTTGCATCGACTGGACTTTTGTCCGGACGAACGACCTCCCTCGAAAACGTCTCGAGAAACCCATCATTGTCAGAAACGTTGACGCCACCACCAACCAGTCGGGATGTATCAAATTCACTACCGACCTCTGGGTGAACGTCAACGGATATACCTGTAAACAGACCTTTCACATCATGAACTGCGGAAAGGAATCTGTTATCCTTGGCCTCCCGTGGCTCGTAGCAGCCAACCCGAAAATCGACTGGAAAGGTCGACTCCTCACTGTCCCTGAATCGACGGATCAAACCGCCGACCTCCTCGCAGCCCACGAGGAAGTCAAATGGGAAGTTCATAAAGCATATGAACGCCTCTCGAAATCCAACGTACCCCCGAAACACAAAGCCGTCAATGCCATAGAACACGAACACCTGTTTCATTACCTCGGAAGAGAAGAAGACGATTTCTGGTGTGCCCGCATGTCCCTAGCAAGGAGCATGATGAGGATGAAATCTTGCAAAACCCTCAATAGGACGGTCCTCGCAAATAACCGCTTTGTCCCCAACCCCGCGTTCTCCTGCTGCGCTCTCACTACCTCGACCGATCTTGCTATCGAAGCGCTAGCCAAAAAACAAGAAATCGTCCTCCCCGAGACGTATAAAGACTACCAAGATGTCTTCTCAGACTAAGACACCCCTCTTCCCCCTTTCCACAACTGCGATCACGAGATCAACCTCACCGAAGATTTCGTACCAAAGATCGGAAAACTATACCCGCTCACCACCGAGGAAAAGAAAGCCCAAGACGATTACTTGGATGAAAACCTGAAAAACGGAAAGATCCGTCCCTCCTCATCACCTCAAGCTGCCCCCTTCTTTTTTGTCAAAAAGAAAGACGGGAAACTTCGCCCCGTACAAGACTATCGATATCTCAATGATCATACAATCAGAGATGCATACCCTCTCCCGCTCATCTCCGACCTCCTCGACAAACTCAAGGACGCTAAGGTTTTCACTAAGTTCGACATACGCTGGGGGTATAACAACATCCGCATCAAGGAAGGCCACCAATGGAAGGCAGCCTTCGTTACCACTAGAGGATTGTTTGAACCCGTCGTGATGCCCTTTGGACCCAAAAACGCCCCAGCCACGTTCCAACGTTTCATGAACAAGGAGTTCAGAGACCTCATCGCAGAAGGGAAGATCGTCATATATATGGACGACATCCTCATCTTCTCCCCCGACCAGACCACCCACGACGAAACTACTCGACGAGTTCTCCAACGGATGAGAGAACTGAACCTCCGCCTCCGCCTCCAGAAGTGTAAGTTTAACACTTCGGAAGTCGACTACCTTGGCATGATTGCCCGCCCTGGCGAACTTGCAATGGACCCCATCAAATTATGTAGAAGGGATCGCTTCATGGCCAAGCCCTCAGAAGGTCAAAGACGTTCGCTCTTTCCTCGGATTCGCCAACTTCTACCAGTGTTTCATTCCCCATTACTCCGACGTCGCTCGCCCACTCCTCGACCTAACTAAGAAGGACCACCCCTGGTCCTGGACATCCACCTGTCAAGACGCCTTCGATCAACTAAAAACGGCATTCACCTCCTCTCCAGTCCTCCGCCTCCCCAATGTCTCGCGACCGTTCACGATCTCCACCGATGCCTCGAAGTACGCCACCAGAGGCATTCTCCTCCAAACCGATACCAACGGTGACTGGCATCCCTGTTCCTACCTCTCTCAGACGTTCTCCGCCGCAGAACGAAACTATGATATCTACGACCGCGAACTCCTCGCGGTCATCCACGCCCTCCATGCCTGGCGGCCTTACCTCCTCAGCTCCGCCCACCCTGTCCAGGTCTTCACGGACCATAAAAATCTCACCTATTTCAAAGCTCCTCAGAACCTTAATTGCAGACAAGCTCGTTGGCTCCTTGACCTCACTGACTATGAGCTCAAAATGATCCACGTCCCTGGCTCGCAACTCTCCGCCCCTGACGCCCTCTCTCGTCGTCCTGATCGCTGCCCCGACGATTCCTCCAATAATACGGCCATCGCCCTTCTCCCCCCGTCCCTCTTCGTTAACCTCATCAATGCCGTGCTCCGCAATAAAATCCAGTCGGCCTCCGCCGGCGATCCCCTCGTCCTCCAATCTCTCCAGTCGATGGACGAAACCCGTCCAACCTTTCTCCGTGCCCGCACCTCTGACTGGCAGTATGAAGACCAGACCCTCCTCTTCAAAGGCTGTCTCTATGTCCCCCCTGACCTCCGCCATGACATCCTTGCCTGCTGCCACGATCACCCCTCCGTCGGTCACCCCGGCTTCCTTAAGACCCGTCAACTCGTCGCCTCCGAGTTCTGGTGGCCTGGCCTGGCCTCCTATGTTCGCTCCTATGTCTCCGGCTGCGCCACTTGCCAGCAGAATAAAACCAACACCCACCCGACCACCCCTCCCCTCGTCCCCATCCGCTCCTCTTGTTCCCGTCCCTTCCAACAAGTCTCCTGTGACCTCATTACCGACCTCCCCGTCTCCTCCGGTTTTGATGCCTTGCTGGTCGTGGTCGACCAAGGGCTTACAAAGGGGGTAATCCTTTGCCCCACAACGAAAACAGTCACCGCCGAAGGGATTGCAACCCTTTTCTTCGAACACGTTTACAAACGGTACGGTCTGTACGATAAAATCATCTCCGATCGAGGCCCCCAATTCGCGTCAACGTTCGCGAAGGAACTTGGACGCCTCCTCAACTACGACCTCGCCCTCTCAACCGCATACCACCCACAGACCGACGGAGAAACCGAACGAGTAAACCAAGAAGTCGAAATGTACCTCCGCATCGTGTGCGGAAATTCCCCAAGCACGTGGACCGAACATATTGCAAATGCCGAGTTCGTCCACAATCACCGCCCCCACTCCATCACCGGCAAATTGCCGTTCTTCCTCCTGATGGGTTACGAACCCTTAGCCCTACCCACACCATCAAAAAAAACCGACGTACCTGCTGTCGAAACCCGCCTCCAAAAGCTCGTCGCCATCAGAGACGAAGCCCTTGCAGCCCACGAACTCGCCCGCCAGACTATGGCGTCACGTTCCCTCCGATCCTTTAAACCCTTCCGAGTCGGCGATAAGGTATGGCTGGAAGCCCACAACCTGAAACGCCGCATTACCAATCCGAAATTCGCCCCGAAGCGAGAAGGCCCCTTTACCATCACGAAGGTCCTTTCCGCAGTCACGTACCAAATCTGAATCCCCGCAGCATGGAAGATCCACAACGTGTTCCATGCTTCTCTCTTATCGCCCTATTGCGAAAACGCCGTCTACGGCGAGAACTTCCCGAAACCACCTCCGGAGTTAATAGAAGGCGAAGAAGAATACGAAATCGAAAAGATCGTACGACATCGCGGAACCCCATCCTCCCGCTCCTTCCTGATCCGATGGAAGGGCTACACCGCCGAAGAAGACTCGTGGGTTGCCGAGCAGGACTTGAAACACGCAAAGTCCGCCCTCCAAGACTACAAAAGCCGTCACCCCTCCATCTTCCCTCCCTCTCAGCAACCGCCATCCACCCACCGTCGCTAAAACATAAACACTTGCAATGTCTTCCATCGCTACCACCATGTCCTCCGTTTCTTCCATTGTAGATACTCCTTCCCGTTCCCCTTCCCGTCCTCCTACCCCCGTCGTCACCCTCGAAGCCATCGAACAAGTCAGGATCGCCACCCCAGAACCCGTCGTCGCAGCCGATGTCCCCATCGCCGCCCATGTCCTCCAACGCCCCATCACGCCTACTACTCGCCTCACCGTCTATGAGGACCTCCTTCTTCAACCACACTTCGCCCGCGCCCTCTCCTGCCACACAGACGCTGAGTCTATCGTAGACTCCCTATACGCCGCTTACCTCCACGCCCACGAACTACTCACCACCGCCACTGAGATGCAAAAATCCAGGATCGCCGGAGTCGCCCTCCATGGGTATATTGTCGAGAGAAAACAGAGAGCAGTGTTGGACGACCTCATCACGGCCATGCACCAAATGGACCTCACAAGTTTCTTTCTCGACGTCGACCGCGTTGTCCGAGAAACCGCCCACCAACACGCTCTCCTCACCGCCTGACCTCTCGTCGAACGCCTCACCTCCCCACCGCGTTCGCACCATAGCTCCCCAGCTCCTATCCCTACCCCCTCCGCCACTTCCGCATCTATCCATACGGAAGAAGAACTCGCGTACCAGGCAGTCGAAAAGCGACATGTCGAAGACGAAGGGCACATCATCCTCACGCCGTCCCACCTGCGCTACCCGGAGAGCTGTCATCAATGCCATCGACTTGGACACTTCCGCCCCCACTGTCCTCTCTACCAATGCCCCTTTTGTCGAACATGGGCTCCCGGACATAAACAGAGTCGCTGTCCCGTCAACAAACCCGCTCCTCCGCGCTCTCCTCCACGGCCCATTGCCTCCTCGTCCTCATCCTCCTCCCCCTCCGTCGCCCCTCGCCCAGTACCCGCTCCCCGTGGCCGCCCCTTTCATTCCCGTGGCCGTATGTCCACTGGCGGTCGGCGTCCCGCTCCCTACCGACGGCGTTCTCCCTCTCCTCCCAACGACTACGATCCCTGTCCATGGGATGGCGATGCTTGGGCCAACATTACCGGCTCCCCCGACCACACCTACCTCGACTTCTAAGATACCTTCACAGTAGCTTCAGGGTTACAAAGGGGGTAATGTTACGATTTCCTCTGTTTGTTCTTATTTTGTTTTACGATCGGACTTATTTTCCTTTTGGCCGAAGCCTCGTCGCTCACCTTCGGCCTGCATCTCAGTACGTTCCCACACACGTAATCATGCTTACCTTTGTCTCTGATGCCATCGCTCTTGATGTCATCTGTATTACTCAACCTTCAGATGACGTGTCCCTTGACAGTCATTTTCGCTTATGCATCGTCCGATGACATCGCATCGTACGATTCTTTTACCATTGGACAATTCCTTTTATATACTCATCGAACCGGCCCTCAACGGCCATTCCTCTTCGTATATAAACCGGCCTATCGCCGCTATTGTACTTTAACTTGTTTCTCCCTTGTATCCTCTCGTACCTAGTACTTGAATACAAGACCACTTGTTCCACACCGCTCTCTTTCGGTGTGCTCCTCGTCCCACCCTTGCTCATTGTCAAGGGCAGTTCCTCGGATCCGACGATGACTCTCTGTCAACTGGATCACTTCCTCGGTCGACTCGTCGACATCTCCTTGGTTGCCTCGTCGACACCTCCTTGTGTTTCTGTCCCACAAGGGCTACGCTCCGTCCTACCCGGACGAAGTGTAACAGGTTGGCGTAAGGCCAACGACACGATTATGGGTACCATCACCCTCTACCTCTCCGTGCCCCTCAAGCAGCGATATGCTGAGAAGACCACCGCCGCTGACCTCATTGCGGCCCTCCAGGCCGACAACAAGGCCACGGGCGTTGCCCAAGCATACTCGCTCTGGAAGGAGCTCATGGACCTCCGGATCCCCGGGGACGCTCACCCCACCCCCTCCTTCAACAAGCTCGAGAACCTTCTCGCTCGTCTGGAGAGGATGAGCTATAAGCTTGATGAAAAGGTGATGGCGATGCTTGTCCTCGCCAAACTACCCCCCACCATGTCTTTCGTGGCCCAGATGGCCGTCCAGGAGAAGGACGCCTCCGGCACGTTGGTTCACCCAACGCTCGCCAAGCTGAAGGATGCAGTGGTCCTCGCTTGGGACCAGCGCTCCCTCAGCAAGGGCAAGGCGCCTGAAAAGGCGAACAAGATTTCGGCCATCAAGCCGAAAGGAGGAGACCCCTCCTTCCAGCAGCAGCAACAGCAGCAGAAGCCGAAAGGCCCGCCGCAGCAGCAGCAGGAAGGGGGTGGCAAGAGGAAGAAGAAGACTCACTGGCCCAAAGGCAAAGCTGCCGCCGCTGAAGTCGCCTCCCCCACTGTCATCACCTCCTTTGCCACCGCCTCAGTCCCACCTCGTCCCTGGCCGAACCCACTCCCTGCGCCATCTCTTGTGTCCACCCCCGCCACTGTCGACCCATGTGTCGACTCTCACCGACCACCGTCTGCCTTCCAAGGCAGCTCCTCAGACCGTCCTGTTGATCCTCGGATCTGGGACTCGATCTCCCTCGTGCGCCGCATGGGGGATTTCCCTCGCTACGAGGAAGTCCGCTCCGCGGACAAAAAGATGCCCTTCACAGGGCACTCCTCCCCTCCTCTCGTCGCTCGGATCGAGCATATCTCCAACGACACTCCCGTCGCTGCACCTCCCACAAAGAAGCGCAAGCGTTCACATCGCGCCCGCAACATCCATGGGCCCCCAGCCAATTGCTGGGACTCCAATAATCTCGATGAGATCTATGGTGCCTATGTCGAGCCGCCCGCGCCGATGCAGGTCAACGAGGAGATTGTGGAGGTAGCAGGGCTACACGCTGGGTCGTCAGGCCTAGCTCAGATCGACGAAGAGGATTGTGTGTCGCTTGGGTCCGTCACCTATGATGAGACCTCCTCCTATCCGATGTACAGGTACGTTGATCCCCTTCCTTCTGAACCCACAGATGACTCAATGATGATCGCCGAAATAGCTGATCTCATAGATAGTCTAACTGTACAATGTGCACACAGTAGTAGTGTATTGTCAAATATACTATCTACTTCCGACTCCCCAGTCTGTGCCCATAATAAGGGTAAAGGAAAGTGTGGGTGTGATCACGGGGAATCATCCCTTACCTGGATTTTGGACTCCGGTGCTTCAATGCACTTCACGCCCTGGTGCTCTGACTTTGTCGAGTACCGGGCCCTGAGTCATAAAGATCATATCCCAGTCTCTACTGCCAGCACCCAAATCTACGTTGTTGGGCTAGGACGCGTACTTGTTCGATGGCTTGATGCTGACCAAAAGTCTCATATTCTCGCCTTGCACAATGTCGCCCACATCCCTGATTCTGGAGTACGGCTTGTAAGCCTGGGGGAGTTACTACGAGCAGGTGCCATAGTAAAAGGAGACATGAGATCAATCGACATATTTTACGGCGATGGTACCTTACTGGCACCATTCTCACCTGGATCTGCCGGTCGCAATATGTACTCCCTCACAGGTCACCCCTTAGAGGCACAACCGATACTCAAAATGACTCGCAGTGTCACTTATGACATACTGCACAAACAGTTTGGACACCCGTCAAAAGATGTCCTCCAATGGGCCGAAAAACATACCAAAGGTTTTCCTAAGGTACTTTTCCCCACTGAAGATCCAGTATGCCCTGGATGTTTAAAAGGCAAGATGCCTAACAGGAGCTATCCCCCTACTGAGCGAAGGGCTACCCAGCCTTTCGAGCTCGTTCACTCAGACATAAAGTCCTTCCCCATCGACTCCTATCATAAGTACAAGTACGTTATCACGTATTTGGACGACTTCACCTCCCACTGTTGGGTAATTCCACTATGCCTTAAGTCTGGCGCTCTCCTTGCGACCAGACAATGGCTAGAATGGGTAGAACTTCAGTTCCCCTATAAAGCGAAGTCATGGATGTCCGATTTTGGAGGAGAATATAAATCTGAGATGTTCGACAACATGCTCAAGGACAAGGGTGTACAGATAATACATTCAGTACCCCATACGCCTCAACAGAACGGAAGAGCCAAAAGGCTCATGTGTACATTAGGAGACAAATCCCAGGCCATGCACCTCAATGCTTGCATCCCAGATTCCTGGTGGGAGTTCTCCTTCTTGCATGCCGCACACGTCTACAACAGGACACCACTGCGTCGCCATCATGGCAAGACCCCCTTCGAGTTACTCAAGGGAATGGCTCCTGATGTGTCACATCTTCGGGTTTTCGGCTGTGCAGCCTATGTCTTCTTACCAGAAGATGTTCGAAAGAACAAGCTAGCACCCAAATCCGAATTGATGACTTACTTAGGCATCGCAATTGGCGCAAAAGAAGCTGATATCTTCATGCATGCAGATAATGCACTCTTTACAAGCAATCACGCTGTATATGAAGAGGATCGCTTCCCCCGCTGTAAGGGCAAAGAAAAAGCTCCCAATGCACCTATGCTGCGCACGTCAGATGGGCAGAATGGGCCCACGAGCCCTATTATTTCTGATCCCTATGATTCTGACGATAGCAACCTACCCCATCCTGGCCCTTCGCGGCCCAAGACTCCATCTCCCACTCCGCCTGTCCCTCCTCGCACGCCTTCCCCTAGGATGCCACCACCACCTCCTACGGCACCGCACAAATCCGCTAGCCGGCCTCCTAGAATGCCACCTGCCCCCTCCCACCGCGATGTTCTACACGTCAGCGGAACGTTCCATCCCGACTGGACAACATTTATGGGGATGACCATCCAGTTCAGCAGGAGAAGGATATAAACAAACCTTCTAAATGGCATGACATCATTGGAGAACCTGGATCCTCGTCCTGTCCAGAACCCTCCATGCCAGGGAATCTTCCCGAGACCCCACGCACCACCGCCGAGCATGACCCTCCCCTGTCGCCTCTGACCCCTCTGCCTGACAGTGAGGACGATGTCGAGCGCATGACTCGGGAAGGGGGTGCTGATTTCATGGCGTATATGATGTCAAAGGCGATACCACACACACAGCTCGACGCTGCAGCATTGAAGCCACATCGCGAGTGGACATACAGGGACATTGAACGCTTACCAGCAGAACAAAAAGCTGAGTGGGAAGCTGCATGTCGACACGAGCTTGATGTGCTCAAAGAGCGCAAAGTCTTTGAGTTGGTAGATCCGCCCAAAGGGCGTCGTATCATCGACAATAGATGGGTTTTTGACGTTAAACCCGATGGTTGCAAATGCGCGCGCCTTGTTGCAAAAGGCTTCTCCCAGGTCGAAGGAGTAGATTTCGACCAAGTATTTTCCCCAGTAGTACGGTTTGAGACTGTCCGACTTATGTTGGCACTCGCTGCACTCGAGAACTGGCACATTGAGGCCCTCAATGTTCGAAGCGCTTACCTCTATGGTGAGCTTAAAGAAGAGATCTACATGAAGCAACCCCAAGGCTTCAGAGTCCCAGGGCAAGAGCACAAAGTGCTCTGACTACGTCATGCCCTCTACGGCCTAAAACAAGCCGGACTCGCCTGGTGGGAAACTCTAAACGAGTCCATGAAAGAACTCGGCTTCGAACGCCTCAAATCCGATGCGGGGATCTTCCTCTTCCAGAAAAAGGGCACCTCAATTGTTGTTGCCGTTGTCTATGTTGACGACGCCCTATTCTGTGGTCCATCTAAAACCATAGTAGACGAGATCAAGGGAACCTTCATGAAGAAATGGGAATGTCGTGACCTTGGCCCAGCAACGGAATTCTTACATATGCGAATCTGATGCTCAGGACGCTCGATCTTCATTGATCAATGCGATTACCTCGAGAAGATCATTGACCGCTGTGGCATGACCAATGCAAAGCCCACACCTACCCCTCTTCCCCAAGGATACTACCCACTCGTCCACAAAGGCGATGTAGACCCAGAACTACGATCACATTTCCAGATGGTCATCGGATCCCTGATGTATCTGATGCTCAGAACCAGACCTAATATTAGCTATGCGCTTACGGTGTTGGCAAAACAGGCTGCCAGACCAACCAAGGAACACCTCGACAAGGCACTTCATATTGTGCGGTACCTCATAGGCACCCGATATTATAGCCTTCATCTTGACGGTGCCTCTGGCGCTGGTATCATTGGTTTCTCTGACTCAGACTGGGGATCAGACCCCAACAACCAAAGATCTACGACAGGATGGTGTTTGAAGCTCGCCAACACAGTATTTTGCTGGTGCTCACATCAACAGATTCGTGTCACTTTCTCTAGCACCAAAGCTGAATATGTCTCCCTTTCGGATTGTGCCAAACAGGCAGTCTGGATACACTCGCTCCTCACTGAACTTGGATATATGATGAAGCCAATCCCCTTATGCGGTGACAACCAAGGGTCGATTTTTCATTCATCCAACCCTGTGACTGAGTCACGCACCAAGCATGTTGACATTCGCTGAAACGGGCACTGGTATTTGCCCATACACTTTAACGGACTTCAACGTTTTCCACTGACACTTTTATCTTATCTTATCTTATCTCGGATAGATCCGAGATCCGACCTATCTTATCTTTCAGACTTCTAACCTGTGCACGCCTAGAGCGTCACAGCCATTGTTCTATTCTAGACCGAACCTAGACGGTTCCTTATGACATCATGGGCTAGACCCGATGACATCACGATGACGTCACGACC
>JBBPKG010000861.1:0-11526 GCA_038089115.1 Fistulinella cinereoalba
AAGCGCTTTCATCGGAGGAGGAAAGGGGGGTGAAGGGGGAGGGGGGGGTGATCACCAGCGGCGACAGGAATGACCCATTGGATGACAGATTGGTGCCGCTGTCGCTGCTGTCAAGATCCTGTAAGTTCTTCAAGTGTCGCTCTGCAACTTTGAGTTCTAATCTGTCAAGTACTTCCAGCAATTTTTTCTTCTCAGACACACGAGGCATGGTTGAGCGGGGTGGAAAGATCAGAGGGAGAGCAGTCTTATCTGGCCAATCGTTCATGGAACATATCGCGATGTACTTAGATTAGTATGCTACACCTGAGGATCATTTTTAACTTGTAATGATTTCACGGGTGGCCAGGATAACCGGCCTGAAGCTCAGCATGCCTCGGCACAGCAGAGTTTAATATTTGGCAAAGAATCATCGGTCATTTCATAGCATCATAATTGCAGGAAAATAGTACATTAATAGTGTAAAATAGTCTACTTGAATACCACTATTTAGTGAGTCCAAATTCTCGTCCCTCTCCACAGGCGCATCTCTCTCTTTAGGGAAATGGGCCAACTTTGAAAATGACTTTTGGGCTGTCTTTGAAAGCTCGGAAACCAAGAACGATGCCCTCACCTGGCTCAATAAAACGCAAATCTACGAGGATCGGCAGGGACGATACAACCCTGCCCTTCAGAAATATATCACCGAGTTCAAGAACAAAGCAACACTCTCAGAGATCAAGGAGGACAACGTCCTCATCAACTTCTTTGCCATGGGTATGCCCTCTTTGCTAATGGAGCACATCCATTCCCTCAAGAAAGTCCCTGACGACATCACTGGATGGTACGAGAAAGCCATCAAACTTGCTGCCCTGAAGGAAAGGGCACTTGAAATATCAACTCGACGAAAGGGAAACACGTATGTTACCCCTTCCAGTTCACACTCCCCCGCCCCCACTACCAAGGATCCCGACACCATGGACATCAATGCCATCAGAAGGCCGAAGAAGCTGACTGATGAAGAGCAAGAAAGATGCAGAAAGGAAGGGCTTTGCTTCAAGTGTAGGAAGAAGGGCCACAACGCGACCAATTGCCGAGTAAAATTCACCGACGCCCCGCCTCCGGTCCCGCCAAAAGATGTTCGTCAAACGACGAGCAAAATTGAAGAAGTGCCCTCCGACACTGAACTAGACATCGGACAGGTCGGCATGGATTTTTAAAAGGGAGAACGAATATGATGCACGTTTCTCCCTTACTCTCTGTACAATGTAACACGGTGCAACCAATAGCCATGAAAGCAATGAGGATCCCCATAATGTTGCTTCGCCCATGTGGAACTGTCAAAGCCGTCGCCGCTCGCGCCCTTGTAGACTCAGGCATGCAAATCTCCTGCATTGACTGGGCCTTTGTCCGGTCAAACAACCTCCCTCGCAAATGACTCGAAAAACCCATCATCGTCCAAAACGTGGATGCTACCGCAAACCAGTCCAGATGTATCAAGTTTACCACCGACCTGTGGGTAAACGTCAATGGGTATACCTGCAAACAGACCTTCCACATCATGAATTGTGGAAAAGAATCCGTCATCCTCGGTCTCCTGTGGCTCGTAGCAGCCAACCTGAAAATCGACTGGAAAGGTCGACCCTCACCGTCCCTGAATCCACGGAACAAACTGTGGATCTCCTCGCTGCCCATGAAGAAGTCAAACGAGAAGTTCATAAAGTGTATGAACGCCTCTCAAAGCCCAATGTACCCCCGAAACACAAAGCGATAAATGCCATCAAGCACGAACACCTCTTCCACTATCTCGGGAGAGAAGAAGAAGATTTCTGGTGTGCTCGCATGTCCCTGGCATGGGTCATGTCAATGAAGAAGCCATGCAAGACCCTTAGTAGGACCGTCCTTGCAAACAATCACTTTGTCCCCAACCCCATGTTCTCCTGCTGCGCCCTCACCATGTCCACCGACCTCGCCATCGAAGCATTGGTGAAGAAACAGGAAGTCACCCTCCCTGATGCCTACAAAGATTATCAAGACATCTTCTCAGACGAAGATACCCCACTGCCCCCATCTCACGACTGCGATCATGAGATCAACCTCACCGAAGACTTTGTACCGAAGATCAGCAAACTCTATCTGCTCACCCTGGAGGAAAAGAAGGCTCAAGACGACTATCTTGACGAAAACCTGAAGAGTGGGAAGATCCGTCCTTCGTCCTCACCCCAAGCCGCCCCCTTCTTCTTTGTCAAGAAGAAAGACGGAAAGCTCCGCCCCGTCCAAGACTACCGATATCTCAATGATCATACGATCAGAGATGCCTACCCCCTCCCGCTCATCTCTGACCTCCTCGACAAGTTAAAAGACGCAAAAATCTTCACCAAGTTCGACGTTCGGTGGGGATATAACAACATTTGTATCAAGAAAGGTCATCAGTGGAAAGCGGCCTTTGTTACCACGAGAGGACTGTTCAAACCAGTCGTAATGCCCTTCAGACCAAAAAATGTGCTAGCCACTTTCCAGCGGTTTATGAATAAAGAATTCTGTGACCTTATCACCAAAGGAAAGATCATCATATATATGGATGACATCCTTATCTTCTCCCCCAACCAAGCAACGCACGACGAAACCACCCAACAAGTCCTTCAGTGAATGAGGGAACTCAATCTTCGCCTCCGCCTCCAGAAGTGTAAGTTCAACACTTCAGAAGTCGACTACCTCGGCATGATCGCCCGCCCCGGTGAACTTGCAATGGATCCCATCAAGCTAGAAGGGATCTCATCCTGGCCTAACCCACAAAAGGTCAAAGACGTCCGCTCTTTCCTCGGGTTCGCCAACTTCTATTGACGTTTCATCCCGCACTACTCAGATGTCGCTTGCCCCCTCCTCGACCTCACCAAGAAGGACCATCCCTGGTCCTGGACACCACTGTGCCAAAACGCCTTCGACCAACTCAAGAAAGTGTTTACTTCCTCACCAGTCCTCCGCTTACCTGACGTCTCACAACCGTTTGCCATTGCAACCAACGCCTTCAAATACGCCACCGGAGGTATTCTACTTCAAACCGACGCCAACGGTGATTGGCACCCTTGCTCCTACTTATCCCAAACGTTCTCTGCTGCAGAACAAAACTATGATATATATGACCGCGAACTCCTCGCTGTCATCCACGCCCTCCACGCCTGGCGGCCCTACCTCTTAGGCTCCGCCCACCCTGTCCAGGTCTTCACCGACCATAAAAACCTCACGTACTTCAAAGCCCCACAAAACCTCAACTGCCGGCAAGCCCGCTGGCTCCTTGACCTCGCTGACTACGAACTTAAAATGATCCACGTCTCCGGCTGTCAACTGTTACGATTTCCTTTGTTTATCTTTGTTTGGTTTTATGATTGGACTTATTTTCTTTCGGCCGAAGTCTCGTCACTCACCTTCGGCCTACGTCTTCATACATTTCCCACACTCGTAATCACACTTACTCTTGTTTCCGGTGCCATCGCTTTGATGTCATCTGTATTACTAGACTTTCAGATGACATGTCCCTTGACGGTCATTTTCGCTTATGCATCGTCCGACTATTTTATCATTGGATGATTCCTTTTATATATTCATCGAACCGGCCCTCAACGGCCATTCCTCTTCATATATAAACCGGCTTATCGTCGCTTTTATACTTTAACTTGTTTCTCCCTTGTATTCTCTCGTACCTAGTACCGGAATCCAAGACACTTGTTCCACATCGCTCTCTTTCGGTGTGCCCCTTGTCCCACCTTCATTTCGACAACGAAGGAAGTCCCTCGGGTCCCATGTCGACTCTTTGTCGGCCAGACCAACTCCTCGGTCGACTTGTCGACATCCCTCATGTTTCTGTCCAACAAGGGCTACACTCCGACCTACCCGGCCGAAGTGTAACAAAAGAAACAAGTTACTTGATCGCGGCGAGTATTATCCTCAGCTGCCCCCATCACCATTGATCCCCCGTACCCAATGGGTCCCTCGCGGGCTATCGCACGACAGCGTAGCCAACAACCCCTTGAGTCGACGCGCACTCCATCTGGAGCAGAGCCGACTACCTCCTCATTACAGTCGCCAATCACCCCCACGGGAGCAGATCCAACTTCAACTCATACCCCTGGACAACGTATCACCGACTGGATAAGAAGGGATACAATAGTCAACTCCTCTGGTCCTTCAGACTCTGATTCTGAGGACATACTACCCTCTGACCCCGACGACCCTATCGTCGAAGAAACCCCTGAGGCGCACGAACTTTCGTCGCACCTATCCTTTGCACTCTCCCTCCTGAGAGCCCCTATGCCGCCTAGTCCACCCCTTCGGCCACAGCCAGGACGACTTTTCGGAACACCCCCTGCAAACCCTAGACCCAAGACACCTATGTCTTCCTCATCGAAACCTACTGAACTCCGCCTCAGCACCCGCGCCGAATACAACAGAAACCCCGCGAACGCAATCCGATGGTTGCGTACTGTCCAGATGTACTTGGCCATCAACCAAGACGTCTATAACTCCGAAACCAAGCAAATCGCGTACGCCCTCTCATACATGAAGAAGGGGACTGCTGTCACGTGGGCCGCTAACTTCAGCGAGTCCAAATTCTCGTCCCTCTCCACGGGCGCATCTCTCTCTCTAGGGAAATGGGCCAATTTCGAAAAAGACTTCCGAGCTGTCTTCGAAAGCTCCGAAACCAAGAACGACACCCTCACGTGGCTTAACAAAACACGCATCTATGAGGACCGCCAGGGAAGATATAACCCAGCACTCCAACGATATATCACCAAGTTCAAAAACAAAGCAACGCTCTCGGAAATCAAGGAGGACAATGTCCTCATCAATTTCTTCGCTATGGGTATGCCTCCATTGCTGATGGAGCATATCCACTCCCTCAAAAAAGTCCCCAACGATATCTCCGGATGGTACGAAAAAGCCATCAAACTCGCCGCCCTGAAAGAAAGGGCACTCGACATCACATCCCGACGGAAGGGGAATACATACGTTAGCCCCTCCAGCTCTCGCTCCTCTGCCCCCGCTATCAAGGACCCCAACGCCATGGACGTCGATGCCATCAGAAAGCCGAAAAAGCTGACTGACGAAGAACGCGAAAGGTGTAGAAAGGAAGGACTTTGCTTCAAGTGTAGGAAGAAAGGCCACAACTTGGCTAACTGCCAAGTAAAATTCTCCAATGCTCCTCCCCCAGTCCTGCCAAAAGACGTTTGCCAAACGACGAGCAAAATCGAAGAAGTGCCCACCGACGACGAAAAAGAAGTCGGACAGGTCGGCATGGATTTTTAGATAGGAGAACGCCTACGACGCATGTTTCTCCTT
Source organism: Fistulinella cinereoalba (assembly GCA_038089115.1). NCBI lineage: Eukaryota > Fungi > Basidiomycota > Agaricomycetes > Boletales > Boletaceae > Fistulinella > Fistulinella cinereoalba. The sequence continues at coordinate 5,314 of JBBPKG010000861.1, forward strand.
TATCATCTGTACAATGTAACACGGTGCAACCAATAGCCATGAAAGCAATGCGAATCCCTATAACATTGCTTCGCCCGTGTGGAACTGTCAAAGCCATCGCTGCCTGCGCCCTCGTAGACTCTGGCGCCCAAATCTCTTGTATCGACTGGACCTTTGTCCGGTCAAATGACCTCCCTCGAAAATGCCTCGAAAAACCCATCATCATTAGGAACGTTGATGCCACCACAAACCAATCCGGCTGTATCAAGTTTACCACTGACCTCTGGGTAAACGTCAACGGATATACGTGCAAGCAGACCTTCCACATTATGAACTGTAAAAGAATCTGTTATCCTCAGCCTCCCTTGGCTCGTAGCCGCTAACCCGAAAATCGACTGGAAAGGTCGACTCCTCACCATCCCCGAATCGACGGATCAAACCGCCGACCTCCTTGCCGCCCACGAAGAAGTTAAATGAGAAGTTTACAAAGCATACGAGCGACTCTCGAAACCAAGCATACCTCCAAAACACAAAGCCGTCAACACCATGGAACACGAACATCTTTTCCATTATCTTGGAAGAGAAGAAGACAACTTTTGGTGTGCTCGCATGTCTCTAGCATGCTGTATGTCGATGAAAAAGCCGTGCAAAACCCTGAGCAGGACCGTCCTTGCGAACAATCGCTTTGTCCCCAACCCCGCGTTTTCATGCTGCACCCTCACCACCTCCACCGATCTTGCTATCGAAGCGCTAGCCAAGAAGCAAGAAGTAACCCTCCCTGAGACCTATAAAGACTACCAGGATATCTTTTCAGACGAAGATACTCCTCTTCCCCCATCTCGTGATTGCGATCACGAAATCAACCTCACCGACAACTTCACGCCAAAGATCGGTAAACTTTACCTGCTTACCACCGAGGAAAAGAAGGCCCAAGATGATTATCTCGATGAAAATCTGAAGAGTGGGAAAATTCGCCCCTCGTCCTCGCCCCAAGCCGCCCCCTTTTTCTTTGTCAAGAAGAAGGACAGGAAACTTTGTCCCATGCAAGACTACCGATATCTCAACGATCATATGATCAGAGATGCATACCCCCTCCCGTTAATCTCCGACCTCCTCGACAAACTTAAAGACGCGAAAGTCTTCACCAAATTCGACGTACGGTGGGGGTACAACAATATTCGCATCAAGGAAGGCCACCAATGGAAGGCAGCCTTCGTCACCACTAGAGGACTCTTCAAACCTGTTGTCATGCCCTTCGGACCCAAAAACGCACCAGCAACATTTCAATGGTTCATGAACAAAGAGTTCCGCGACCTTATTGCTGAAGGAAGAATCGTCATATACATGGACGATATCCTCATTTTCTCCTCAGATCAAATCACCCACGACGAAACCACCTGACGTGTTCTCCAATGGATGAGAGAACTCAACCTCCACCTGCGCCTCCAGAAATGCAAGTTTAACACATCAGAGGTCGATTACCTTGGGATGATCACCCGCCCCGGCGAACTCGCAATGGATCCCATCAAACTAGAAGGGATCGCGTCCTGGCCTAACCCCCAGAAAGTCAAAGACGTCCGCTCTTTCCTAGGATTCGCCAATTTCTACTGGCGGTTCATTCCCCATTACTCCGACGTCGCCCACCCACTCTTCGATCTCACAAAGAAGGATCACCCTTGGTCCTGGTCGCCACCCTGCCAGACTGCCTTCGACCAACTAAAAAAGGCATTCACTTCCTCCCCGGTACTTCGCCTACCCGACGTCTCTCAACCTTTCGCGATCGCCACCAATGCCTCAAAGTATGCCACCGGTGGCATTCTTCTCCAAACCGATACCAACGGGAATTGGCACCCCTGTTCCTATCTCTCCCAGACGTTCTCCGCTGCAGAACGGAATTACGATATCTACGACCGGGAACTCCTTGCTGTCATCCGTGCCCTCCATGCCTGGCGGCCCTATCTCTTAGGCTCCGCCCATCCCGTCCAGGTCTTCACTGACCACAAAAACCTCACATACTTCAAAGCCCCCCAAAACCTCAACCGTCGCCAAGCCCGTTGGCTCCTCGATCTCGCAGACTACGAGCTGAAAATGATCCACATCCCCGGCTCGCAGCTCTCCGCTCCTGACGCTCTCTCTTGTCGTCCCGACCGCTGCCCCGACGACTCCTCCGACAACACGGCCATCGCCCTTCTCCCCCCGTCCCTTTTTGTCAACCTTATCGACACCGTGTTCCACAATAAAATCCAGTCCGCCTCCACCGGCGACCCCCTCGTCCTCCAATTCCTCCAATCAATGGACGAATCACGTCCTACCTTCCTCCATGCCCGCACCTCCAACTGGCAATACGAAGACTTGACCCTCTACCAGGGCCGCCTCTACGTCCCCTCCGACCTACGTTGTGAGGTCCTCGCTCGCTGCCATGACCATCCCTCTGCCAGCCACCCAGGTTTCCTCAAAACATGCCAACTCGTCACCTCCGAGTTTTGGTGGCCTGGCCTGGCCTCCTACGTCCGTTCCTATGTCTCCGGCTGTGCTACTTGCCAGCAAAACAAGACCAACACCCATCCGACTACCCCACCACTCGTCCCCATCCGCTCCTCCTGCTCTCGCCCCTTCCAACAGGTCTCCTGCGACCTTATCACCGACCTCCCCGTCTCCTCTGGCTTTGATGCCTTACTGGTCGTGGTCGACCACGGGCTTACAAAGGGGGTAATTCTCTGCCCCACAAACAAAACAGTCACCACCGAGGGAATCGCAACCCTCTTCTTCGAACATGTCTACAAGCGCTACGGCTTGTACACCAAAATCATCTCTGACCGAGGACCACAATTCGTGTCAGCCTTCGCCAAAGAACTTGGACGCCTCCTTGACTATAACCTCGCTCTCTCAACTGTGTACCACCCACAGACTGATGGAGAAACCGAGCGAGTAAACCAGGAAATAGAAACGTACCTCTGCATTGTCCGCGGAAACTCCCCTAGCACATGGACCGAACATGTCGCAAATGCGGAATTCGTCCACAATCACCGCCCTCACTCCGTCACTGGCAAATCCCCTTTCTACCTCATGATGGGTTACGAACCCTTAGCCCTACCCACGCCATCAAAAAAGACCAACATATCTGCAGTGGAAACTCGCCTGCAAAACCTCGTCGCCGCCAGAGACGAAGCCCTCGCCACTCACGAACTTGCCTGCCAGACCATGGCATCACGAACCCTCCACTCTTTTAAACCTTTCAAGGTCAGCGACAAAGTGTGGCTAGAGGCACGAAATCTGAAACGCCTCGTTGCAAACCCGAAATTCACCCCGAAGCAGGAAGGACCCTTTACCATCACGAAGGTCCTCTCCGCAGTCACATATCAAATACGAATCCCCGCAGCATGGAAGATCCACAACGTGTTCCATGCTTCCCTCTTATTGCCCTATCACGAAAACGCCGTCTATGGTGAAAATTTCCCAAAACCACCCCCAGAGTTAATAGAAGGCAAAGAAGAGTACGAAATCGAGAAGATCGTACGACATCGCGGAACCCCAACCTCCCGCTCCTTCCTGATCCGATGGAAGGGCTATACAGCCGAGGAAGACTCGTGGGTTGCCGAGCGGGACCTGAAACATGCAAAGTCCACTCTCCAGGATTATAAGAACTGCCACCCCTCCGCCTTCCCTCCTTCTCAGCAACTGCCATCTACTTGCCGTCGCTAAAACAAACATGTCCTCCATCGCCGATTCCACCACTATGTCTTCTGTTTCCTCCATCGTAGATACTCCTTCTCACTCCCTTTCTCGTCCTCCTACCCCCGTCGTCACCCTCGAAGCCATCGAGCAAACAAAAAACGCCACCCCTGAACCCGTCGTCGCCGCTGACGTCCCCATCGCCGCCCATGTCCTCCAACGCCCCATTACCCCTACCACTCGTCTCGCCGTCTACGACGACCTCCTTCTCCAACCGCACTTTGCTCGGGCCCTCTCTTGCCACATGGATGCCGAGTCCATCGTAGACTCCCTGTACGCTGCTTACCTTCACGCCCACGAATTGATTACCACCACTGCAGAGATGCAAAAGTCTAGGATTGCTGGGGTTGCCCTTCACAGATATGTCATCGAATGAAAACAAAGAGCAGTAATCGATGACCTCATAACGGCCATGCACCAAATGGACCTCACATCCTTTTTTCTCGACGTTGACCGTGTCGTCCGAGAAACCGCCCACCAGCACGCCCTCATCACCGCTCGACCCCTCGCCGAACGCCTCACGACCCCACCACATTCAGACCATAGCTCCCTAGCTCCTATCCCTACCCCCTCCGCAACCTCTGCATCCATCCACACCGAAGAAGAACTTGTGTACCAGGCAGCCGAAAAGCGGCATGTCGAAGATGAAGGACATATCACCCTCACGCCATCGCACCCGCGCTACCTGGAGAGTTGTCACCAGTGCCACCGACTCGGGCATTTCCGCCCCCACTGTTCCCTTTACCAGTGCCCCTCCTGCTGGAAGTGGGCTCCAGGCCACAAACAGAGTCGCTGTCCCGTCAATCGACCCTCTGTACCGCGCTCTCCTCCGAGGCCCGTTGCCTCCTCCATGTCCTCGTCCTCCGTCTCTCCCCGACCCGTCCCCGCACCACGCGGCTGTCCCTTTCATTCCCGTGGTCGTATGTCCACTGGCGGTCGTCACCCTGCACCCTATCGACGGCGCTCCCCCTCTCCTCCCACTGATTACGATCCCTGTCCATGGGATGGCGATGCTTGGGCCAATGTTACCGGCTCCCCCGACCACACATACCTCGACTTCTAGATTACCTTCGCAGTAGCTTCAGGGTTACAAAGGGGGTAATGTTACGATTTCCTTTGTTTATCTTTGTTTGGTTTTATGATTGGACTTATTTTCTTTCGGCCGAAGTCTCGTCGCTCACCTTCGGCCTATGTCTTCGTACGTTTCCCACACTCGTAATCACACTTACTCTTGTTTCCGGTGCCATCGCTTTGATGTCATCTGTATTACTAGACTTTCAGATGACATGTCCCTTGACGGTCATTTTCGCTTATGCATCGTCTGACTATTTTATCATTGGATGATTCCTTTTATATATTCATCGAACCGGCCCTCAACGGCCATTCCTCTTCGTATATAAACCGGCTTATCGTCGCTTTTGTACTTTAACTTGTTTCTCCCTTGTATTCTCTCGTACCTAGTACCGGAATCCAAGACACTTGTTCCACATTGCTCTCTTTTGGTGTGGCCCTTGTCCCACCTTCGTTTCGACAACAAAGGAAGTCCCTCGGGTCCCACGTCGACTCTTTGTCGGCCAGACCAACTCCTCGGTCGACTTGTCGACATCCCTCATGTTTCTGTCCAACAAGGGCTACGCTCCGACCTACCCGGCCGAAGTGTAACATCAACTCTCCGCCCCCGATGCCCTCTCCCGCCGCCCAGATCACTGCCCTGATGACTCCTCAGACAACACGGCCATCACTCTCCTACCCCCATCCCTCTTTGTCAACCTCATCGATGCCATGTTCCGAAACAAGATTCAATCCACCTCTGCCAGCGACCCCCTCGTCCTCCAGTCACTCCAATCAATGGACGAATCTTGCCCCACCTTCCTTCACGCCCGCACATCTGACTGGCACTACGAGGACCAAACTCTCCTCTATCAAGGTCGCCTTTACATCCCCCCTGATCTCTGTCGCGATGTTCTCTCCCGCTGCCATGATCACCCATCGGCTGGGCATCCCGGCTTCCTTAAAACCTGACAACTCGTCACCTCTGAGTTCTGGTGGCCCAGCCTCGCCTTCTACATACGTTCCTATGTCTCCGGCTGCGCCATTTGCCAGCAAAATAAAGCCAACACCCACCCAACCACCCTGCCCCTTGTCCCCATTTGCTCCTCCTGCTCCCGCCCCTTCCAGCAGGTTTCTGATATGGTTTTTCCTATGCTCATCGGCAGATTCAATGAAGCCTTAGAAGCAGAGGAACTGGTAGTTATCCCTTATACCGATGACCTTCTCATCCGCCCCCTTAGCCGGGACCAGCGTTTCTAGATGTACTATAAATGGTCTGTCCATATCTGTACTTTTACTTATCTCTTCTTCTCCACCTCATGTCGATGAGGGCTATGCCTTCCATTCCTACTTATCTCTACGGACAGCCTCCTCCTTTCCAGGCTCACAGCCCTCATCCATAGTATAAATACTGGTTTCTTGAAGCATCATTCACCACCGAGATCTACACTT
>JBBPKG010000863.1:0-11512 GCA_038089115.1 Fistulinella cinereoalba
TGACTGATGGTGGTATTCCGCAGCAGACAATAAACTTCATGATGGCGTAGTCCCCACTTTGTTTCAACACCTTCCTTCCTTCTGTACGAAACTCTTGCATCATCTTCGGGCCGGTATTGACAAGTGTTGTCTTAGAGGCAGAAGTGGACGCTGGGTTTGCTGATGAGGTGCGGACAGAGGCTACAGTGCGAGTCTGGTTGGGCTGACTCCCGGCCGTAGAAAAAGGTCCAGTAGCTTTTTTGGCCAACTCTGCGATGGCTGCATCACGAAGTGTGGCATCAAGGTAACCACACTTGGAAGCATGCTCGAGGATGCGCTGACGGGAACGTGGCCATCGCCACGAAGTATGGCAGCAGCGGCTAGCAAGACACCGTGCTTTCTCGGCTTGAGGTTTCGTCACTGACTGACAGTGTTTGCTAACTTGTTGCAGCAATGGCAATAGTTTTGCGCCACTTCTCTGCGCAGGTGCAGTGTCGTCGACCTCATCCAGATCCTCAAAATCTGGATCACTTGTGTTGTCCCCAAGTTTCTTTGTGTCGAGCTTGCGATGTTGGCCTCCAAGTTTAGGCTTCTTTAGCAAGTCTGAGTCTGTGGCGGCTTGGCCATCCACGTCTTTTTGTGACGATCCTGACGGACCAGAGCTTGCAACAGTGGGAGCAACACCGGGAGGCTGTATATGACAAAAGGAACGTTATTGTCAGTTCACGTCCGTGAGTCTTTGACTGAGTGGCTTGAAACTGACCGGGATTGATCTCACAGTGAAGGCCAGGGTGGCAGACTCAATGAGGTCGTCAACCCATTTCTTGAGGATGGCTGAATCTGGCTCCTTTGAGATATACACCTCGAGGAGCTGAACAACTCCGGACAGTGCAGGGCCACGCTTGGTTAGCACAACTGGGCCATGCTGGCGAGAGCCAAAGGCAATCTCCAATCAGCGATTGACAGCCCCACCCTCCCCATAGTCAAGAATTTCATCCTGGTCGAGCTCGAAGTAGTCACTGGCAAATGGATATTTCTCAAACCCGGGTTTAGGGATAGGTAGAGAATTAGGTAGATTGGATAGGAGTAAGCTGAGGGTGTCGAATTTCGTACGCATGACGGCTCTGCGTGTTTACTTATGGAATGAAAATTTCCAACGTTAATCATGATAGCTTCGCAAATTGACTGATTCAACTGCGATACTACCGGCACTCAAGTTAGCATTTCCCCTAGTTAGTAGTCCCTCGCACGGCTTCCAAATTCACCCCAAATTCACCCAAATTTACCCAGCCTAAAACGCCCTACTCAAAATTGACGTTAATTTACGCAAATTTACCAGGGTAAATTTACCGGTGTAAATTTACCCTCCCAAATTCCCGGAACACTAGTCGGAACAGTTCCCTGACGGGTTCGAGAGTGGATAGCATGCCGAGACAGATGGACGCGGGTAGACGAGCGGCTGGGAGAGCTTGGATTGGAGTTGGCTGAACGTGGCGGCAGACGGCCAGCACGGCTGCTCGCTGCGCATCGCGGTCGTCAGAGGAGGAAAAGAAGAGCAGGAGAGCGGGACAGTCCTTGTAAAAAGACATGTTTTTTCAAGCTCCAACGCAAACTCCGCGGCGGACAATTCGTGTTCGGGTCCTCAACATTAACTTCAAATCGGCTGGTGGCAGTTCCATTGCAAGAGGATCTACTGTCAAAACGGCAAGCGGGCCTCGGCGGTAAAGGCGTGATGTCATTCGTTCTGTCACACATGTCACGTTTAATCGAGGGATGACGCCGATACTAGGTGCAATATTGCTTCCTCTTGAAGCCTAATGCTCTCGCCCCACGATGAGATTATGGTTACTGATGGTGTACGAATAGCGTTAACAATGGTCAAAACTGAAAAAGACCCTTATGCCACCGTTCTTGATACAAAAATTGCTCCCAGCATGCCCGGCCGAGGTCAAACTACAGGGACGATACGGTAGGGGTGTAGACAAGTCCCCCTGGGAAACGGGTACCTGCGGCGGCGCAACAGATCAAGAACGGGGCCCACAAAAAGAAAGAAAGCGGGTGGGTGCGACGGAAGCGGGGGTGGCACGATGACGAGGGCGTCTGCGTTTTCGAGCGGGGTCGCTATGAGGCGGATTTTGTCGGGGAGCGGCGGTTCCGCAAGTGCGCCGCTTGGTTTTCTTGGTTTAAATGACGGCGGGGTGACTGTTGTTGTGATCACCGGATAGTAGTTTGGACAAGGGGTGGGCGCCTGCGCCACTGGTGGCACCGAAACCTGGTGAGCGGAAGGGATGTGGAGAGGTGCAGGCTGGAAGGTGGCAGTATGAGCATTCGTTGCGATCGTTCAACGATCGAAGTGGTTTTTACCCGACCGATCAAGCCATGTGCATGTGGGTCACCGCGAGGCAGATTAAGGGAGTGAAGCGGCGGTAATGTAGGACGCGTAGACTCGGCGCTGGCCATCGGACGAGCACATATCGACCTGAACGAGTTTTATAGCGCTCAGTCACTGAGCTCGTCCATTGTGTCGACGACAAAGGTGTTTGTCTTCCTTTGTCATAAGCACATCCTTTCCTTTTCCGGCACCGGTACTCTTGTCAAGTTCGTCATGGCAGATATCGCCCAAAAGATTAAAATTGTACGTTTTCCGCTTTCGTTGTGAAGTGGTATCATAACGACGCCCAGATGAAAGGCGCGGCACCAGACCTCTCCGCTGCCACGTATCAGATCTTTGACGAGTCCCACACGATGGGCAACGCCCTTCGGTGGATGATCATGAAAAAGTGGGGCATTACAATACACCAGTCTCACTCGCTGACCAGACAACAACGTCCAGTCCAAAAGTAGAGTTTTGTGGTTATAGGTGTGTCAGATCAAGCACCGGTCGATCACCACTCCATTGTCCATAACTGCCTATCGGTCCGTGCCGAGTGCTCATTTTTTCCATAGTGTACCGCATCCGTCGGAAAATCTCATTCAACTGCGTATTCAGATGTATGGTGCGTGTTCCTTTCGGTTCACTGGGTTTCTCTCACACCTTTATTGTCCTCACTGGCAGATGGGCTTTCGTCCCTTGACGCGCTCCTCGAGGCACTCTCCCATCTCGATGATGTATGCAGCAGCATAGAGGAAAAGTATCGTGCCAGTCTCGCAGGGGGGCAATACGACCGATGGGAAGAAAAGAGCTAAAACTACGGGTGTGAACGACACAGTAGCCTCGCTTCACGGAGGTCGACAGCAGATAGCTTGCCGCCCCGTGCATCATTTGGCCATTTCGAAACGAAAAACCCACTTGTGCTCTGCAGGTTCCAATGTGATATCTCCAAGACAGAACAACTTTCCATCACCATATCTCCAAGGTTTCCTGTCTGAAGTAGTGATGCTGTTGGTATCTTGACGATGCCAATTGGACTCACCTCCGATCAATGTATAGCCGGGGACTGCCTCCGTGATGACGACGCGTGGAGGGAGCTCGTGCAATGAGTGTACATGACCAACAAGTAACGTTTCGATAGTGGTCTGGTTATGCATGATACAGATACTGTTCACTCTACAGCCTCACTCACCGTTACCAACTCTTTCACGACGGGAAATAGATTGGACAGTTCTCTGAACCAGCGTCAGCCATTACCCGTAGCACGAGGAAGCGCATACGTATACCCTTGTGTGTCGTCACCGCGCAGACGGACTTGGACCACGGTGCCTGACGAGGAGCCCCTGTCGTGAGAGGTGCTCAGAGAGGGTATGAACAGCAACTGTGTTCGATTCAACTGCAGCGTGTACGGTTCCCCCTCCATGGCGTTGTCTGAGTAGTAGTAGTTCGATATAGCAGTTCTCACGGTTATGCAACACTCAAGGCAGAAAAGGAGGGTAAATATGAAAGGCGAGGTGTAGCTACTATAGACAGACTTGAATTCACTACTTTCTCGTCTTTCGACTCTCGACAAAAAGCACCCTTGATTTCACTGTCGTTCGACAAGCATCAGCACGACGTTTGAGGGAGAATGACACTGTACCCACCAACGGGGTCATATTTGACCGCGGATAGCTTGGGGCTGTTGAGCCGGACGCGTTTCGTGGTGTAAAAGAAACCCGTCTGGGCCGTCGAAATCATACGGACGATGACTGTTCTGGGCCATGACAACATTATTGGTCGATATTTCGACTAAAGTACCCGAAACGCACCTCGCCTTGCCGCCTTTTGCCATCCCGTTGACGTTGTTATAATTTTTGTCAGGAATTCCGAAGTAGTGGTCGATGACTCGGCTAGCATGAATTACATAAGCAACACCACCCTTTCCACAGACTGTCATCATGGCCCCATCGACAGAGCCTGAAGAAAACCCATACGAACTGCTCGGCTTATCGCAAGAAGCCACCGATGCCGAAATACGCACGGCATACCGCACGCGCTCGCTCAAAGTCCACCCCGATCGCGCACGTCCACTTCCGTTCCGCTTTCTAGACCCATTCTCACTTCTGTATCCAGAACAGAAATGACCCCCATGCAGGTAAGCGACCTCGACGTGTATCTAGAACCGGCTCATGCACATGATACGCAGCCCAAAAGTTCCACGCGCTCACGACGGCGTCGACGCTCCTGCTCGACCCGCTCCGGCGCATGGCCCTCGACGCCCAGCTCCGCCTCGCAGCCGCCAAAAAGGCCCGGTTCTCCGCGTATGACAACAAGCGGAAGGCGCTTGTCACGGAGCTCGAGGAACGCGAGCGTGCATTCAAGAAATCGCGTCTGGAGCGGGAACAGCAAAAGGTCGCGCGTGATGCAGAGAACGATCGAATCAAAGAGGAGGGTCGGCGGATGCGCGAGGAACGAGAGAAGGCGCTGGCGTCCCGAGCCGAGGGCAAAGCAGGAATGAAAATGGAAGAGGGTATTTCAACCGAAAATGCGCCGCCGTCATTGGGCCCGTACGACACCACCGTTCGCGTCAGGTACTCGCTGTCAACGCTGCCACTACTCAATACGGCTGCTGCACTAGTCTCATCTCTGAGACAGTATGGAGAAATCGACGAGGGCGCTGTGGTATTATCGATCAAACCCAAGAAGGTGAGCAAGAAGAAGCCACAGAATGGTGCAGTCGATACCCAGGGTAAAGAACAGAAAGTGGTCAATGCCGTGGTACCTTTTGCTCAGATCAGTGCTGCGTTTGCGGTGATTTCGAGCGCCCTCACACTCAAGGAGCAAGGCATAGAGGTGTCGTGGGCCGGTGGTTGCGAGCCACCAATACTGGGATGGTTGCGTGACAAGGGCGAGCTCGACGGAAGGCTCAAGGGTGATAATAAACTGTCTGCAATACCTCTCAGCGGTACGCCTGGAAGGAGCGAAGCTGAAGGCGACCCAGTTGATGGACCACGAACGACCGCGTTCTCGACATTTGTGCGTTCTGTTCTATTGTGACACCACTGGCAAGGTACATACTGATGTTTGTCTGAACAGCCCAGCATATTCCCTGCTTCGCTTCCCCAGGAGCCAGCTAAACCTACACCTGCCAACACCTTGGATTTTGAATCTTTGACACTCCTACGCCTGCGAGAAGCAGAACGCGCACGGCTGGAGCGTGAGATATTGGAAGCGGAGGCGAGAGGGGAGGCCTGACAGGTCCGCTAATGTGGGCCGATGGATACAACATGGTACGACGGACAGTCACTCGAGGAAATTCAGCCCTCTCACAGTTGGGCTCAGGTCACGAAATCAACATTCGTTGCAAATACGCTCGCATCCAATCCTTTCGCGAATGGAGAATCCCTCTATTAAGCACTTGCGCCTACGTCGGTGCATATATGTACTTAATGCATAAGCGGTGACGTGACATTCGACGTGGTTTTCGACCTCAATTCATGATGGCATCTGTGTAGTTGGTCCTTGCAAAACCGACCCGCTGGTTCGTGGCATCGTACACACTGTAGAACCGTTCGAGGAAAGGGATACCGAGGATAAAGTCATAGCCCTCCAGAGGCAAATATGCGATACTTTGCACCATCGAGTAGATTTCCGCGATGCTGCCACCGATGTAACTATTGAGTGCTCGTGGCCAAATCTGAGCGTCAGGGATCAACACGTATGTTTCCTTGGGAACATAATCAGATGATTGTTCAGTGGGACGTGCATGAATAACACCTACGGAACCGACATGAAAGTTCAAGTTCTCAAGCTTATCATACTGAGAGGGTGTCAGTCTCAACAATCCGGTGGCATCACTCATTACGCCACCAGTGATAGACCGGTACACTGAGAAGGCGTCTACAGTGGCAGTTTAGTACTCGGTGTCCGATGCTGCACAGACGATCACGGTCTCACCCTGAGAGATAAGAACCACCTACGTGCCAGTATCGACGATCCCGGAGGTCTCAGACATGATCGTTAAGTTACTATAACTGAACCCCAATAGTAAGACGCAGGGGACTTGGAAGTGATAGGCCTGATCTCTATCAGATGACGCCGGGCATGCCGTATTGAGCACTCACACGTAGCTTATTTCGCCAACGTGTCTGCTGGGGTTGGTGCCACCGAACATGATTTCCCCATTCGTGTCTTCATAGCGGTCGGTTGGGGCAAAGTACACACTGACTACTTCTTCTGGAATTGCTCCTTGTTGGTAAAGATTGTGGGTCACGGTGGGGATCGCCACACCAGGCTCGTCCGTCAGACCGCCACGGACTAGACTTGTCTTTTCGCTGCCTAAGCTATAAAGGCTGTTTGTTAAACAGGTATAAAGAAAGAAGTACCGGCGCTTACCCAAGGCAGCCGTCAACATCGTTTGATAGAGCGGGCGTCTCTCGGCCGGCGACACCGATGGATTGCTGTGGAATAACAAGATCAGGGTTGATAGTGACGCTGTCCACCCATTCCACGGCTACATAATAAATTAGCTCCTTCCCTGTGTCTGAAGAATCGCAGAGCTGACCGGTGAAATTCGTGTAAGCCCATTGCAACATCTAGGGCAAGACATGGGAACTCTGTGGACGACTGACCAACGCGATCAAGCTTACTATAGGCTGCCCAGTATTCACACTGGTGTTCGTTTCTACATACGGTGTATCAATGCCGACAAAGGTGTTGGAAAATCCGGTGTCGACAATAAGGGTGTCTGTAGTTTAATGAGGTTGCTAGTCCCGCTAGTCCCAGAACTCGATCCATGGATGATAACATACAGGTAGTGGGTGGAGAGCCGACTCCAACCGACGTGACGTAGGCGATGCTCGGCTCATTGGTGGCAGCGATGCTGTCATTAGTAGCCCGACGATCCACCTTACCGCCCTGGAGAGCAGCAGCACGGGCTTGGGCACTCTGAACGAGTCTAGTAGCACCACCATTTGTGCTTATACGCTTGGCCAGCGGTAAAGTGACACCCCGCGCGCGAGCCTGCACTGGTGACGCAGCGGCGGAGATGATGAACAGTAAAGTGATGAATAGGGGAGCAGGCTGAGGGAGCATCCCGGCCGAAGATGCAGAACAGTAGTCGTGCTCACCTCCATCATATTTTATTTTGGGCAGGTCATTGAATCAATTCTTCAGTAATACAACCAGAAGCGAAGCGAACATGGGCAGCCGCATCAAAGTTTGATGCGACTAGTTTGAATCTTACGTATATGATATTGACCCGGAAATACTGGCACTGCTAGCATCCACATCTCGCAGCAGAATTCTGAAGTATTGTATCCGAGAACCCACAGAAATCGACTAGTTGCTTTGAATATATGTAGCACCACCCAGATTTGCAAACCACATCAATGCAACTATCCAAAGTCCCAACTTAGTTGATGATGTCATCCGCATGTTTCGTCTTTGCAAAGCCAATCCGCTGGTTCGTGGCGTCATAAACACTGTAGAACCGCTCGAAGAACGGCTGTCCGGCGATGAAGTCATAGCCCGCCCCAGACGGTGTGCCAACACTGCCAAGGACTGAGTAAATCCCATCTTTACTGCCGCCAATGTAAGTGTTGAGTGATCGCGGAAAAATTTGAGCATTTGGGATCAAAGTGTACGTCTCCTGGAGGTAGGTGTCAGAATGATTGCTCGATAAGACAGACTGGAACAAAACTTACGGAGCCAACATGGAAATTAAGATTCTCAAGCTTGCCATATTGAGCAGTAGTCAGCCTCAACAAGCCGGCCGACTCGTCCAACACAGCACCAGTAGCGGACTGGTACGCCGCGAGGGCATCTGTTGTAATACGTCATTGGTGGCCTCACAAATTGGCATGGTTTCTCACTAGTAGCAATAAGAATCAAGAATGTACCAGTATCGGCAATACCAGCAGTCTCCGACAGGATCACGGTGTCACCATAAGTGATACTTTGGTTGAACCCCCAGTAGTACGAAGAAGAGTATGTTGAAGTAATGGGGCTGAAATGATGTGATCAAATGATACGGGATGTCTTCGCGCCAAGGACTTACGTGTAGTTGATTTCACCAATGTACTTGCTGCTATCGATGCCACCAAACATAATTTCACCATTACTGTCTTTCTGGTCAGTAGCAGGCGCTAAAAATACGCTAAAAAGCTCTTGGGAAATTGTCCCTTGTTCGAAAAGGTTGTGGGTTATAGTGGGGATTTCCACCCCGGGCTCGTTGATCAGATTACCCTGGATCAAACTCGTCTTTGCGGTACCAATACTGGAAGTTGATGGGAGGCCGTACATACATAGCAAAGAAATAAGGCTAACTCACCCAAGAGTACCGTCGACGCCGTTTGGTAGACTGGTAGTTACACCAGGACCCACAACACTAATGGCTTGGTTGGAGACCACAAGATCAGGGCCGAGAGTGACAGTGTCCAGCCACTGTATTCCTGCACAAATACTATTAGAATTTCTTCTCTTGCAGAGAGGTCATTCACCAGTGAAATTGGTGTTACCAAACTGGAGCTCCTGTAAGCAAAAACGTCAAGATGCTTTTCACAATGAGGTGACTTGAATCAAACATACCAGAGGTTCGTGAGTGTTCACACTGGTCTTAGTCGGTGAGTAGGATTTATCACCACCAATGTAGATATTGGAAGAACCCGTGTCGACAATGAGATTATCTGCACATGTCAGATCAAATGTTGCAGAACTCGATAAGGAAACACACAGGTAGTGGCAGGTGAACCAATCCCAACCGATGCAATATAGTACAGGTCACTGATACTAGTGATATCAACGCTGCTGTCGGTAGCACGCCGTCTCAATTTCGCGGCGCGAGCTTGAGCATGCTGCATGACATTGACAGCGCCGCCATTTGAACTGATGCGCTTCACGAGTGGTAAAGTGATACCCGAGGAGTGAACTTCTACGGGAGACGCAGCGGCGATGGAAATGGCAAAGAGCAAAGTTGCGAGTAATGTGGATGCAGGGCACATAGTAGTCGCAGAGTGGGACCGCTGAAATTCTGCAGGGTGGGCGGATTCTTTTATATTGAGCCGTTAGCATAATAGTTTAAGTAAATTCTGCTGACTGAAGCATTCAACCGAACTGTGATTTATGGCACCATCAAATGTTCGCCACTGGATCCGACCAGCTGGCATCTATGTCGTGGTCTGGGGCCTCAAGGCCTCATGCTTCCAAGGAGCACATCGTTGCATAATTACGCAACTTGGCTCAAGGGTGTGCGAATTAGGCCGTCCTTTCGGGTCTGCTGTTGTCATGGCTAGTTGGCCATACCGAGACCTTGGAGTCACATCGGGCCTACTTAGAAGTCTGGCGTTCTTCGTGTAACCATTCTGGTCCCCGCCAACGGCGTTGAGGCAACCGAACTAGGTATGTTCGGCGCGGGTGATGTGGGTCCAGAGCCGCGAGGCCGCTGCCTTGTGGCGGTCAATATCAACGCGCGTTGGTCTCCTCTAGCCATCGCCTCTTGACGCCGCTTCTGGAGTGGCAGGTGCCGCCAATAGTTCTCTCGCAGCGGAGCGTCCAGACAAGGTGGGCAGACTCGGACAGGAGTATTGCGAGTCGGCGCAGGTGCGCGGTGCCGTGCTGTCGCACCAAAGTTTGCGCACTGAGTGCCCTACTTGAATCACCCTTGGCAAGGCTTAGATATATGACCTCGATCATTTTAAGCAAGTCCCTGTCGATTAGTGGTTAAATCGCCACGTTGTGGATCTCACAATTCCGTGGCGCCGCAGGTTCAATTCCTGCCAGGGACATAATTTTTTCCGATGCTAATGATGTAGACGTTTCTCGGAGATTAAGCTTCAAGACTCAAGACTCAAGACAGCCAGGAGAGATCTCAGTGGTACGATATTTCGTATGTGGGTTTGATTTGTATGCCGACACTTTATCTCTCGAGTTCGACACGAAGGCCGGGGTCGTGTCATGTCAATCATCGTAACCATCATTGCGGACATACCATCGCTAAAGTCATGATTTACATACGCATCCCCACAAACCACTCCTACCACACACCCTGAGTTGCTTGTGGGCTTCCCGGCCCCGACGCGCCGAATCCAGCCCCGCTCGCATTGGAGAAGACCGAGTTGGTCTGTGAAAGTGGGGGTGCGCTGGTAGGCTTGACTGACTCTACCTCTTTGCGGTACTCGATCTTCTCCACGCGTACCTCACCTTCGACGAGCTGATAAACGTACGTAACCACAACCGCGCCCTGGATGTCCATCAGTGCAAACGAGGGCGTTGCATCGCTGGGTGAAAATGCAAGTCGTCAATTCATTGGATGTGTCGGTCATAGAAAGCGGACAGTCGCTTCTGTGAGCGCGAGTTGACCTACGTGCTATGGAGTCCCGTCCACGCGCCCGTCGCAGAGCCGGGGTTCACGAAGAACCGGCCGTCGTATTCGATAGCTTGGAATCTGGTGCAAGAGATAATCATGTTCGAATCAGCGCGGATGAAAGACGAGGTGAGACCTCTCGATGCATTGGGCAAAGATGGTATCGCATCGGGAGTTGAGGGAAAGGGAAAGGGACACTCACGTATGCGTGTGTCCAGATACAAGTACATCAACGTCCATCTGGCGGGCAATGGCACTGAGCGCATCGAGATCGCCGGTAGGAATACATTGGTGGCCATGCACAACGCCAATGCGAATCGGTGTGTGCACCACCGTCGCCGAGGGTGGAAAGCTGGCGTTCTATCCAGAGATGAGCATGTGAAGTCGCGCGCCGTGCCTTGCGGTAGCAGAACCGGAATGCAGGGGGAAAGAAAGTAGAGGTATGCGTGCGCACCTCATCATAGTCCCCTCTGACAACACACACGTCGGACGCGACGGTGCGCAGGTATTCGTAAGTCTCGCGGTCGCAAACGTTGCCGGTACATAGTATTTGCTGAATCTTTCCTGGGACGAGGAGCTTTCGGAACTTGGAAGGGAGATCGTGTGCACGATGTGGGATGTGAAGGTCGCCAATGATGAGGACAAGCACCATGCTGGATGCCCAGTGAAAACTTGTTGTGGCCGGGTAGCGCCAGGTATGACTGGGTATGGGATCGGCGATTTCCGTATCGCCGTGTATTGGATTTTGTTGGTTTAGATGGGACGTAGTCGCGATAGCCGTAGCAAACATCGATAGAACCATCGCACATTGCACCCAT
>JBBPKG010000864.1:0-11507 GCA_038089115.1 Fistulinella cinereoalba
CTTGACAAGAAAGCAGCTCGAGGAGCACTTTAAAAACAAATATCAGAAGCAGGCAGCGGACAGGAACGGAAAGGGAAAAGGGAAGGCGGCCTGATCGAGCTGGGTGACAGCGCCGCAGAAAGAATCAGTAGGACTAATTATTTTGATGTACTTACTTCTTTAGAAATCGAAGGCGTAACAGCCGACGAGTGCCAAGAGGCAACCCTAGAAGGGCACGGCCGGGGCTGTATAACGCCGGTGCTTAATTCCTCTTCAGAAAAAAAAAGAAAAATCTTGAAGAAGCCTACTGACGAAGAAATCCCAGATTATATATTCACGAGAAGCTGCTCCCACAAGCGGGAGATATTACTGACGATACAGGTGGCCCCTTCAAATGCCAAGAAAAACCTTGCAAAAGTAGAAGCGCTCCTGGACAGCGGAGCAAATGAAGTCTTCATCAATCGAAGATGGGTCGAGAAGCACGGTTGGGAACTCAAGGAGCTTCCTCGACCAATCCCCATGTTTAACGTTGATGGCACCAAGAATAGTGCCGGAAGTATCATGCACATGGTGGAGTTACTGATGGACTTTCTAGGACACCGAGAAAAGGTGATTGCAGAAGTCACCGACTTGGGAAAGAACTCCCTCATCGTCGGGTACAGCTGGCTGAAGAAGCATAACCCAGAGATAGATTGGCGAGAAGGCACAGTCAAGATGACGTGATGCCCGCGAAGCTGCCTACTGCTACAAGACAGGGGAGCACATATTGCAGCCATGGAAGAAGAAGAGCAGGAAGATGCATGGGACGCATACTACGCACGCGCCGCTATCGAGAAGATCGACAAGAAGGTCGACACAACGTTAGAAGAACTCATGCCTAAGCAATACCACAAGTTTGCGAAGGTTTTCTCAAAAGGAGATAGTGAGAGGATGCCATTGCGAAAGCCATGGGATCATGGGATTGATCTCAAAGAGTCGTTCAAGCCCAAGAAGGGGCGCATCATACCGCTCAGTGCTGACGAGCAAAAAGAAGTAACGGAGTTCATAGATGAACAGCTGAGGAAGGGCTACATCCGACCCAGCAAATCTCTGCAGACGTCACCAGTGTTTTTCGTGCCTAAGAAGACAGGCGACAAGAGAATGGTACAGGACTACCGCTATCTTAACAAACACACGGTGAAGAACAATTACCCACTGCCATTGATCTCACAGCTGGTCGATAAGCTCAAAGGAGCAAAATTGTTCACGAAGATGGACCTCAGATGGGGTTACAATAACATTTGAATCAAGGAAGGAGACGAATGGAAGGCAGCGTTTGTTTGCTTTAGAGGAGCCTTTGAGCCACTGGTGATGTTCTTTGGCCTCTGCAACTTGCCCGCAACATTTCAAGCGATGATGAATGAAATCTTCGCTGATATGGACGATGTGGTTGTCGTATACATGGACAACCTTCTTATTTTCACGAAAACAGAAAACCAAGAAGAGCATGATAAGATCGTGCTAGAAGTATTGAGAAGGCTCAAAGAAAATGACCTTTTCATAAAACCCGAGAAGTGTACCTTTTCGGTAAAAGAAGTTGACTTCCTAGGAATGGTTGTCAATCAGAAGGGGATCACGATGGACGAAGCCAAAGTCCACACAATCCTAGAATGGCCCGCACCGAAGTCGGTGAAAGGAGTTAGAAGCTTCCTCGGGCTCACCAACTTCTACAGACGTTTTATCAGAGATTATGCCCAGCTAGCTAGGCTGATGAATGATCTGTTAAAGAAGGATACTGCTTTCAAATGGGAAGCACCGCAGCAGGCTGCATTCGACGAATTGAAGAAAAGGTTTACCGAAGCCCCTATCCTCGCATATCCAGATAACGATGGAGAATTTTGGTTAGAAGCAGATGCATCCGACTACGCCACAGGAGGTGTTTTGTCGATGAAGCAGGGAGCCGAGTGGCATCCCGTTGCTTATTACTCTCACTCCATGTCGGAGCCAGAGAGGAACTATCCCATCACCGATAAGGAAATGCTTTCGGTGATATGATGCCTTGAAGCATGGCGTCATTATCTAGAAGGAGCCAAGGAGTTCGAGGTCTGGAACAACCATCAGAATCTCCAATGGTTCATGATGAGGCAAGACCTCAATCGAAGACAAGCACGATGGGCTCAGTACCTGTCATGCTTTAATTTGATCTGGAAGCACAAACTGGGTCACACAATGGGCAGAGCGGACGCCCTCTCAAGGAAAGAAGATCACGCAGAAGGTATAGAAGAAGACAACAAGGGAGTCCTTGTTATTTCCCCGGACAAGATCAGAAGTACGATCTCAATGACGGATGATGGGGATGAAATCAGAAGAAAAATAGAAGCCGGAACACTAAAGCTAAAAGAAACAGAAATCAATAAGCTACAAGCAGACGGTTATGAAGAGACGATAGGGGGAACGTTAGTAAAAGAAGGAAAAACTTACATACCAGACAAAGAAGACCTAAGGATGTTAGTGATGACAAAGCATCATGACACGCCGGTCGCTGGACACCCCAGAGCCGAGAAGACACTCGAGCTCATTAGAAGAAACTACGAATGGCCGAGGATGGCTGTTGATGTAAAGAGATACGTCGCGAAGTGCGACAGATGCCAGCAGATGAAGCCAACGAACAGAGCTCCCGCAGGAATGTTGAAACCACTGCCAGTACCTGGAGGACCATGGCAGGATATAACCATGGATTTCATCACAGATCTCCCGGTATCTCACGACTTCGACAGCATTTTGGTCGTCATCGATAGATTCTCAAAAGAGGTAGTATTCATTCCCTGCACAAAGAAGATCAATGCAGTGGAAACTGCGAATCTATTCCTCACACAAGTCTGGATGGCTCACGGCTTACCACGGACCCTCACAACGGATTGAGGACCACAGTTCGCCAGCAAGGTGCTAAAGTCACTTTGCGAATGCCTCGAAGTTAAGCAACAGCTCTCCACAGCATATCACCCACAGATGGACGGGCAGACGGAGCGGATCAACAGAGATCTGCAACAATATCTTAAACTATACGTCGCTGAGCGACAAGAAGATTGGGTAGACTGGTTGCCTTTAGCGCAATTCAGTTATAACACGAAGCAGCACAGCGCGACGAAGAAAAGTCCGTTCGCGATAACGCTGACCTATCAACCTCGCATGGGTGTTGAACCTGGAGTTTCACAAGCACCAGCGATGGACGAATTAGCCGAAGAAGTCAGTAAAACACTCGAGCAGACAGCTCAGAATCTCGAAGAAGCAAGATTTAGAATGAAGAAGACAGCGGATAAGCATTGAAGCAAAGCTCCTGCATACAAGGCCGGAGACCTCATTCTCCTATCCACGACGAATCTCCGCCTAGAAGGCAGAGCATCCAAGAAGATGACGGAGCGGTTCATCGGACCATTCAAAGTAGAAAAGAAAATCAGTGATAATGCAATTCGCCTTACACTTCCACGCAACATGAAGATTCACCCGGTTGTGAACATCTCATGCGTGAAGCCATACGAAGAGCCCTTATTCGGGCAACCCCTATTTAAACCTCCTGCATGCACCATTACAGACGAAGGTGATGCGGAATTTGAAGTTGACCATATCGTTGAGGCTAGACGCCGCGGACGATCGGTTGAATATCTCGTCCACTGGGCTGGATGGGGAATCGAAGATCGGACATGGGAACCGAAGAAGAATCTTCAGAACGCCGCTGACACTATAGCGGAATTCCATGAACAAAATCCACACGCACTCCGACGGATGGAGTTTGCGGACCGGTTGGGCTTGTTCCAGCCATATCCAGAAGAGCCGACAATGGTCGTGCTTTCACGGGTTTCTCCTGGTGAAAAATGTAGCCAGACACTCCCATTCAGACGATCTTCACCTAGCACAAAGGAACCTTCCAGAGGCACGGCATTCGCCACCAGTTATGACCTCTACGCGAGCGAAGATGTGCTCATTCCATCTGGGCATAGATTGCCTATAAACACGAACATCCAGATCGCTCTCCCGGAGGGAACGTATGGACATATTGCCCCTAGATCGGGGTTAGCAGTCAAAAGCAGCATTGACATAGCTGCTGGTGTCATAGATTGTGACTACCGTGGGGACCTTAAAGTGGTTCTTGTCAACAACGGCAAGGAAGCCTTCGCCGTCAAAACGGGCAATAGAATCGCTCAATTACTTATCGAGCACATCTCGAACCCGACGCTACAGGAAGTTCTGGAACTCCCAGAATCGGGTCGAGGAGCCAAAGGATTCAGGTCTACCGGAGCGCGAGCGCTCTCTGACCTCATTTTCAACCCACCTCCAAGCGGGGGGGACCTTGATGACTACAACCCACCTTGGATCAGCCCAGAGTTTGATCCATAGAAGGGGGGTGGTGAAACGGGCACAGGTATTTGCCCACATATCTTCAATGGACTTCATCGTTTTCTCTTTCATTTCTTATCTTATCTTTTGATCTTATCTTATCCGGCAAGTTCCGGTTATCTTATCTTATCTCGGATAGATCCAAGATCCGACTATCTTATCTTCAGACTTCTAACCTGTGCAGCGCACAGCCATTGCTTCTATTCCAGACTGTGCCTAGACGGCTCTTTATGACATCATGGGCTAGACCCTATGACATCACGATGACATCACGAACACTTATGCGTACACTTACGACATTAACGCCTTACGCCTTACGCCCACCTTTACGACTAACCTATAGCATTATGCCCTCTTATCTTTACTTTCCTCTTTCGTATTTACACATCGACCTTGTGCCAAACATGTACATACATGCCTATGCCTATATAAACCTGGGCACCAACCTCGATGGCTCCCCATCTTGGTTGTCCCTTGATATTCACCTTCACAAGGGCCGACCATCTCTAAGCTACTCCGTTGGTTTCACCAAGCGGACTAGTGTTTTCTCATTAGCATAAGCTCTTTGATTAGCCTCTTTGCTTTTGGACGTGCGACTCAAAGTCGGTCGCAACAGTGTCACGGTATCACTTCATCATGACCTTAAACCTAGCCCTATAATGCCTTACCAGTGATTGCAAATGGATTGTGGATATTGGGTAATGTCATATAATCTAAAATAATAGATTATAAGGCATTACAGCACTAGGTTTATGGTCGTGATGTTGGAGGTCATGATCAAAGATGCGAATTTGAGCTGTGAGGTGTGTTCGCCTGACGTACTCACAATTAAATCACAAACTGGACTGATCACAGCATCTAAGCGGCCATTATCAGTGGCGATACTCGCAAATGTGACATGACTCGGATTCTATTGGACGCCGGCGGATGTTGGTTTTAGTGCAGCTGCTTCGACATCTCTGAAGCTCAAGCTCAAGGCTCGGCGAATCTCGAGGTGATATCAGCAGCCTTGCGGTACAAATACCATAAACAGCCTCGAGAGGAAGCACCTTGGATGGCTGTGCAGAAAACGCAGATACCATATGAGTACAGATGAAGGATGATTTCTAGGTGCATCGTGCTTTGTGTTCGAAAAGGAAAAGGCTAGCCTATCTCCTCTAGCAGGCCCATTATCTGCAAAAACTGGGCAGAAGGTAATTAAAAGAAGAGTAATCAGTTTAACAACACGGAGTGAGCATAGTCCCGAGCCAGTATGCTGGCCCGGGGGAGCGGTAAACAGGACACTGCTTCTAGTGGGACTGATGGATAGTTATGTCCCATAACCGTTCATTGATAAATATGTAACATGTAGCATCACGACCATAAACCTAGCGCTGTAATGCCTTATAATCTATTATTTTAGATGATATGACATTACCCAATATCCACAATCCATTTGCAATCACTGGTAAGGCATTATAGGGCTAGGTTTAAGGTCGTGAATTGTGATGTAGGAAGCATACTGGACAGCCCTGGAGTTGCCACTTGAAGCTAAGACAGCGGCCAGTACTAGTATAACAATATCAATGGTATCTGATTTGAAACGTGTCCAAGGACCTGCCACATCACAGCCATTCAATTAGACGGTCGCTTGATGAGACAAACGGTGGTCATCGTTGTGCCTCTATGTTTGAGCCCCTCGAACGATATACTCATACCGCATCGGCCCCACACCGCTGCTTCAAAAGTTTAAAACACCAATAGTAACGACTTTTTGTCTCACAATCCTAAGGGCCATTTGTGGATACTAACCACCCTCACCTTCTTGTGCCATTCAACGTCCTCCGAGTCGCATGCACCGCAACCCCACAGCGCGCACTTGCCTTCTCAAAAACACCAACACAAATGACAAGGCCGCTATGACATGCCTTGATGGAAGTCGTGCATATGTGTTTCGGGCACTTTTCGAGGCAGCAGAGAACCCCGTCGGGCATAAACGGAAGGACATGACAGGGATAGCATGCTGAGTGGGCCATGTGACTCGACCCTGCAACGTCGTCCTATCGACTCGATCTGCCCCACATCTCTAAGATCAGTCCTACGGTCCTCGTCAGCCAGCTCTGTTGCTTCGTGTCCAACGGCCCATTCTTATTTTCCCTCACACAAGTGTCCACGGCCTCCTGTTTTTGACCAACAATGGCTCCTACAAACATATTATCAAGTGTATCAGCAACGAGCTGAAGGAGTTGAAAGATTGTGCTGCGTTGGATGTCTGGGAACAACTCTCTGACGTCCCTGAGGAGGAGAGGGTGTAAGACTGACCACACATCGGTATGGTGGTGACTCAACCATGACGCCCAGTGAAAACTTACATATTATCATCAGGTCGTGTCTGGTATGGTTGGGTGTGATCGGATATTGCCAGATATGACTTGCCTGAGCTGGACCCAGCTACGACTTCCATACAATATCTGACAACATCCTCCCTATGAAATGGGACTGAGTCAATATTCCTTACCTGATGGGGCATTGTCTGCTATTGGCACATGTGAACATGCTACTATCGGACACGTTCTGGCAATATTTAGCAACATGGCAGCGACTCTCGAGTGCTATATGCACATATTACATGATATTGCTCGATGTTGTCTGGTCTAATTTATTTTAGATCACACGATATGAGCGGATATTGGATGCAAGCAATAATATTGGGTAATTTAAGATACACGGATACTGAAACAATTGGAATAATGCGCGGGAATATGGGTGGAAGAACAGGTGGAGAAAGTGCGAGCGAGCAGGCAGAGCAGTGCCAAAAGCGTTATGAAGAGCACCAGAGCGAGACACAGTCAAGAGCGATCGGAGTGTGGAGCAGTACCAGAAGTGTCTTGAGGGCATGAGAGCAAATTGAAAGCATTTAAGGATAAGAGAGCTTGAACTTGAAAGTATTTCGAGGGCGCGAGGGCATTTGGGGGCAGAACGCGCGAGCGGCAACACGTTTAATACATTTGCCCGTTGGACAATTCGGCCTTTTTCCAGGCATCCTTATTATCCTAGAATGCAAAGATGTGCACGCATAAGAGAAAACCTGGAGCTCCATACCAATTCCTTTGCCTCTTTGTCGTACGCCTGTGGAAAAGTATCCGGATTGTAGTGATCATCAATAACAAAAGGTCGACTTACCAGGCGCTGGTCATCCGTTAACCCAGCATAAAAAGTGTTGAATTCTGGTAATGTGCCACCTGATGTGCCTTTGAAAGCACGCAGCCAGCGGTGAGCACATAAGTTCCTGAGCAATAATATTATTGTTAGCCAATCTAATGTGTGAACAACCTGTACCTTCCGTTTTTACCACTGCCAACCCGCATCTTTGCTGGCTTTTTTACGTTGGCTTTGATATTAGTATTGTCAGTGGTTCTTTTGGAGACTAGTGTTGGGTTGGCCTCCACTGGAGTGTCGGTATTTGGAGAGGCGCCGCCACTCCCACTGGCACCAGCCATAGTAGGTGGATTTTCCGTGAGAGAATTCCCAGCATTGGATATATTGCAGCCGGGATTGGGGACATCGATGGGCATCTTGATGCTGAGCTCCCCAGCGACCCGTGCCAGATTAGTACTGTTGAATATTTAGCAAGTATATGCCTGGTTGTGTAGTACATACATAGGCTGAATGACCTTCACGATGGGTGTTGCAGATGGTGGTTGCTCCTGAACAACCTCTGTTTTGGCTCCCTTGCTGGGCACAGTAGATGGCCTGGATGTGTGTTCTTCATCGAGCACTGCTGCTCCCTCATTACTAGGTGCAGCGAATAGCACACATCCTTGGGTGGGCGCTATCATGCCTCCTTCACAAGGCATAGTTGATGATGCCGGTCCATTATCGGGCTCTGGTGCTGCTACTATACCTAAGCCAGCTAAGGGCAGTACGAGTGACGGTGTTGGTTCCTGAGCAAGTGCTGGCACTAGTGGCCCAGATGGTGTAGACGTCTCAGATGGCGTTGCCAATGTCGCACCTAATAAAAAGTATCCCTAGATGACAAATTAATTAATAATACCTGTGAACATACCTTCTGCCTTTTTGCGTGGGGGGGCATCTTCGTCTCCATCTGACTCATCCTTTTCCGTCTTGAGCTTCCCTTTGGCCAACCTTTTCCGCTTTCTTTCTACCTTGTTGAGCAAATTCCCATCAGCGTCCAGATATTGCATTCGCCACGATGGATAGATATTTGTTGCCAAGTAATTGAGCTTCCATCCATCTTGGCCTAGTCTGAAAATAGGAAACGCCTCCTCTATAAATGCGTGAAAAGGTAGTTTTTTCGCCCCCATATTCCCATAAGACTGGGGTGCTTCTTTTTGGAGAGCAAGATCCTTCCACACACTTCACATCAAGTCACAAATCATCGAAAGTTGTACTGCAGGGAGAAGATCACCATTCTCGTCTTCCATGTAATGAATCAGACCAGTTTTCTCTCCTAGTACTTGACCTTCGGGCTCGTCGAGTGACTTTAAGTATTCTGCTTGTGTCCAAAATTTGATGTTGGCCGGGCGAGTCTAAGGACGGTATTCAGCCAGTTGTTTGATGGCCTCGTGGGTCGTTAGCAGCATCGTTGTCATGGGTACAGTCGGTCCAGTCTGTAAGAGTTGGGGGTCAATGACATCGGCGACATCACTAACGTCCTTGACTTTGCTGGTACTGGTAAGACCGATCACTAGTCTACATACAATGTAATATTAGTGAAATCTGATGTGCGAGTGCTTACCGTAGTGTATCACGCTCAGTACAAGCCTCCCTGTTCTCCAGCTCGAGTTGCCTGATGCGCTCGTATGCAATGTCAAGCTTGCAGATAAGATCAGAAATTTCTGATGGCTGGGCATGCAGACCAGGGCCAACATATCTGCTGGGTGGATGTCAGAGCACCATATCTAATGTGGGCTATCTGAGATCTTATTGTGAGATAACCTAAAAGTGGAATGGCTTGACTTACCGACGACTCCATTTGGGTTCGTGCTTGTTTCGGATTGAGCATACTGTGGGAATACATTGCCAATGGGCCTGGATCCGATGGCATCAGCAAAACTGGCAGGTGAAAACGTGGCTGGGAAGGTGGCATCACATCAGATTCAGAAGAACCAGAAAATGAGAGCATGCTGAGACTGGGGCAGGAAGACTTGGAGACTTGAACATGCATTGGTGTGAGCTGATGATGGTAGAAGATAAGATAGAAATTGGGGAAGATCTGCTCCAATCGTTTATTGTCTGATAATCTGTGGTTGTTGCTGATATAAGCAAATCTGTGCCGTGCACATTATGTCCAAAAACTCTATCTGCATCGCAATCCCACTCAAGCATGTCGATGACACCTACTTTTTCACTTATAACCCAGATTTCCCTGGGCCGTATGTAAGTACCGTGTTTTTGTCTCGTTCATTGAACAGTCAACTTGCTAAGCACTTTGTTAGACAATTGAGATTGGATCTTCAGAGGCACGAATGCACTATAGAGAGTGGGTCAATACTCCCACTGTATATCATCGCACAGAAGATCCGGACATGGTTACAGTCTTTGCCGAAAATAAGCCAACTCCAGGCAAGGATAAAGGCAAAAAGCATGCCTTGCTGCAAGGTACATACTACGCTTAATCACTTGCACAAACTCACACATGTTTTTTTAGATGATAGTGGTACAGAGCCCGAGTCCGATTCATACTATGAGTGGATGAAATCCTTACCAGTTGCACCCAACTCCAAGGTAAGCGCTGCTTTGTTTCCGAAGTGGCTATATGCACATAACTACATACAGGACTCAGAAAACAAACTGCCAGCCACAAAGGAACTGCACAAGAAGCAGACGCTAGCATTGAAGAAAAGATGTGTGTCCGGAGCAAGTAGCGGTGGAAAACACTAAACTCAGAGTTGAATTAGATCAGACACACTAGAGTGCTATGTAGTACTTTCTGTTCATTTGTACATATGCAAATTATGTTCTATGCTACACGTATAAGTCGTCCTCGAGCCCATCGTCTTCTTGAGCATTGTTTTCTTTGATATTGTCTTCCTCAATATCCATCTCAACTTCTCTGGGTCTATGAGTCAGCCCAAACTTCTCGACAACAAAAAATTGATTGCCAAGGCATGGAACCATTGCAACCATGCTCAAGATATCCTGTACGTTTACCACAAGAATTGACTCAGTTTGCTCGCTCACCATGAGTGCATCATGGGATTCACGTAAGATCATTGGATCAGGCACAGAGAATGCACAGATGAGCACAACATTGGCAAACGTTAAGCGTGTGTCTTCCCCTTGTCAGACAGCAAGTTGTGTGTAATACAAGACTTCTCCGACAAGGATCGAATCTAAAAGCTTGAACTAACACATATTAGGATAGATTATTTAGACAATGAATGGTAGCGTGCACCTTCACCATTCTGGAAATGCGCAATTTATGTGGAGGGGTGCGCCGTTCTCTTCAAGCGCTGCATGCAATCTGTCCATTTGGTAGCTGGAGGCGAGCCCAGCGCTTTATCTTGAACCGGCCAGCCTCTTGCCAATCAAGACCGAGAAATTCTATGACAGCAAATTCTGTCTCATGATCCAGCTTGACAGGCATTTGATCTCGCTTGTGCAAGAGGACGTATCCACCACCCAGATCGATCTTGGTTGGGGGAGCTTGAGGGTTAACTTGTCGGATGTCAACGTCATGGCCAAGCTGAGGAACTGCTGCAAGAAGGGCATTGATGTGGGCATGTCGTATGCCCTCCTTTGTAAAGTTGGCAAGATAGTTAGATGGTTGGCAGATCTCTTGCTTCAGGTTTCCAATCGTACACTCCATTGTCCACTGCACAGTGCAGATGCTTGGTCCCTTCTGGAAGGTTTCTGGTCCCAAGTGAGCAACTTGGTGAACACATGGCCTTATGAAATGGAGGCAGTTGTTGTGGCGTTGGTAGTAAATCTCCTCAAATTCATGCTCCCATGATGCAAGAAGTGCAGAGGCTTCCAGGGCATCTTGAGATGTGATCTGGTGTTGACAGAGAATCTGAAAGCCTCAAGCGAGCTTGCAGAAGTTAATCCAGTAGGCGTGAGGTAGAACATTATGGAGCAGGCCGGGAGCAAGACCAAATAGGTACAGTTGAAATTCTTTTGTCTTGTAGCCTGTGTTGACGCTCGTGGCGATA
>JBBPKG010000865.1:0-11492 GCA_038089115.1 Fistulinella cinereoalba
TAACATACATGAGCAGATCCAGCCATTTTTGAGCAGATTTGAATCGAGAAAACACACATGCTGGATTATGTCGCCACATGTTTTTTGGGAATGGACATCTGGCAGCAGCCCTGGGCACCAGGGAGCAAAAAATGTAGTGCCATTTTATTCACAAATTATGTTGCTACAGGTTCCCCCATGTACGACTCCACATAACATATCCGAACATCCCCGAACATCTCCCAGCATACCTAGTTTTCCCTGGGAGTGAACCAACAGCGATAATGTCCGTATGTGAAATTGATGACGAGCGATGTTGAGTACTCGAGTGCCGATAACAGTAATATGAGTGTGCAAAGCGATCGAAGCGATAACTTGCGAGCGATGTCGATGGGGCCTCGTCACCAAGCGCTATTCACTCATTCCTTGCCTCACCTTCAATTTTAGCATGTTAGAGTTGAAGTGCATGAATATATGCGCATGAAAAGTGATACCCACGTGCAAATGTTGATGAGCCATCTCCATCAAGCCTCCTTAAATCCATTGACAGATCAGCTTCAAGAATGGGTGCCTAGATAAGCATAGCGTTATAGAAGCTCAAGTGGTGTTTGGAACTTTCTTCGTCCCTGTGCTCAGTATGTATCAGTCGTGTAGGGGCCATCTATCAAGTGATGAACATACATATTTGGTTTTTTTTGCAACCTGTTCTATTTTCAAGTCAGACCGTCACTGCCGTTTGGGGTGTATTACAGAAATCCTCCAAACGGACAAGCCTCTCACCAGTGGCGATGTATAGATCTCTCTCAGGGTCTTTGCCTTCATCTAAATCCTGGACAGGTGTGTAAGTAGATGCCATGCAAAAACACCATGAACTTGTTTTCATATTGACAGGGTCGGCTTGCAGCTCTGGGTAGATGTCAACCTCTCGTTTGAGAGTTGTGGTGTTGTTCCGAGGAGTAGATTGTGGGAAGTCGCGTCGCAGCAAAGAAGATAACACTGAGTTTGAATATCCGGGATGTACCGAGCAGCAAGCAATTCGCAAAGTAACTGACACTCTTTGCGTAATACTAATGTTATAGAGAATAGTAGTAGTATAGTACGAAGCACTGTTACCGCTAGATCTGGCGAGACCTTGCGAAGATGATTCCTAGTTAGCCACGGTCTAGCTAAATCCAACGTGCGGCTGGTGTTCCTGGCCAGGCCTAGCATGCAGACCATGTTTCTTGCTAGGTCTAGCCAGACCTTGCGACGAGGTCACCGGTCCTGTTTGGCTCAGTTACGCTGGGTATCGCTGGATTTGGCCAGCGCTGGCTAGACCCCATGGCCACCAGGACCGCGAGATTCTCACGAGGCTGGCTAGGTGTCACGAGAATTTTCCGCTTTTGCTGATGTAGAACACCCCAGAAGATACTTCTGCCAACGAAAGACAAAGCGGGCCGATTCAACGTGTTCAGGGGCGGCAATGGCGTCCATCGCGTGTCTTCCTTTATCACACGGGGCGCTTCAGAGCAACCCTCGGTAACCTCTCTCCCTTCGCAGGCCATGAGGTTAATGACTTTCCCATATCAGGCGTCCTCGCCCGCCGCCAATTAGCCATCTCACCTACAATTAGTACATATACCACTCGCTTTCAAGATTCACTAATTCCGACTACCCGCCACATGGTAGGGATCAGTGGCCCGGGGCATGTGGGTAGCAACCAGACGAAGAAAATAGATGCCACATTCACGCCGAGCCTTGAACACGACCGCCACTCAACGCCACGAGCATCGTGATCCATGACCGTGCTCATCTTCGAGAAAGCGAGGACCTCCTTGACAGTAGGATACACATTGCGCTTGCTACTTACTGTCCTTTTCAGGTGGGTTGACCCCCGTGAGAATATTATGTAAATCAACACCGGCACTCCCATCACCATAGCGCCTCAAGGAGCTCCCGGAATTCACTAAAAATAATACCAATCGACTCGGACAGGCTATCTAT
The DNA here is from genome assembly GCA_038089115.1 of Fistulinella cinereoalba. Taxonomy (NCBI): domain Eukaryota; kingdom Fungi; phylum Basidiomycota; class Agaricomycetes; order Boletales; family Boletaceae; genus Fistulinella; species Fistulinella cinereoalba. Next base: position 1,963 of record JBBPKG010000865.1, read on the forward strand.
ATAATTTGAGAGCACTCCGGTTACGAAAAACCCACCAATGCCACCTTAGGGCCGGAATTCGCGATTTTGAAAAGCGGTTTTTTCGCAACCGAAGTACTCTCGAATCATTCCGTCCGACCGTCCGAGTCGATTGGTATCGTTTTCGGTGAATTCCGGGGGCGCGTTGAGGTGCTGTGGTCGATGGGAGTGACAGTGTTGATCCACGTAAGATTCTCGCGGGGGTCAACTTACCTGAAAAGGACAGTAAAGAGGACTCACGCTTCAAGTGTAAATGGTAGGAGCGCTCCAGGCAATGCCGAGCCGTAACTGTCTGGCATCTCGTCGACGCACGGGCTTTTATTTCCGTAAAGATGGACGCGAATGCCTATGATACCTAGATGAGTAACGGCTCACTAATAAACCTCACCCAATTACTGAAACTTCGAGGATCAGACCGCGATGCTATATTGCCCACCTGCGGAACTAGCACACCACGCCTGTATTGGTGGAACGATGTGCAAGCGTTTTTAGGCGACAAATAAAGGGATTTTTAACAAAAACAAGGGGCGGTACGTCGTACGGTTTGGAAGTCGAAGGACAACTCTTGTAGTACTGTAATACAAGTTAATCATTTGACCTGAATAGTTACATGGTTACTGTAAACCGTCACTCACGGTGGCTGCTCCGCAGGCCCACATGCTTTGATGTACATCCACTCCCCGGAAATGTCACATCGAGGTCGGTAATCTATGCCCCCAGCTTCGTCAGCTCGGTCAGCAGACTGCCGGTCTGTGAGGATAATGATGACGGCCCGGAGCAAACGATGTTACTTACCAGTGGTAAAATCTGAGAACTCAGAAAGAACCCTCTCAGCATGCTCGAAGTTGAAGCTCGGATTCGGAAGGCACCCCTACCAGTGCTAAATTGCTGACTAAGTCTTCGACAAACCGGCGTTCGTCCTGGGCTCCTTCCTTGGCACTTGCTGCTCAAGCGCTGAACGCCAACTGAGGACTCAAATGCTCTCGTCAGCAGGAATAACTCCCACCACTCGCAAGTTGAAGTTTATCTCTATGCAAGATTTTGTATATCATGCACATCACTGAACCGATCTTTGATTTTGAGGGAAACCAAAGCAATTACTTGTGCCTCAAAGTCATGTCGCCACAAACGATTACAAAGCGAACACACCGAGTTCAGAAAACGGCCAATATCCCACAGATGAGGCATCCGTGCTCCAGGGGTGAGTTTGTTGCATCTGCAGCTTGAATAACTGAACTCTAGTATCTTAGTTCCCTTACCAATCATCATACAAGAAATGCGCTTCGACTGCGTACTAAGTGGTCAGTGACTCAGTGTGCGAGACAAAATGCCAATCTCACTCAAATAGTACTCACCTGTTGAAAATGCCGGCTCATCCGTCGATGAGAACTATGGAATCCAACACAGAGAACCCCGCCGCGACTCCGCCTTCGTTACTTTCTTTACCCTTCGTCCGCATTAACCACCCCACATCACCCCGCTCTTCGCGCACCACGCCCGCCCCTTCATCCTTCCCAAACAGGGCCCAACCAAAGATCCCTAGCTCGGATACTGTCTCTGTCTGGATCGGCTTCTCTTCCTTGTTATTTCCTATCCCACTGGCACTCGCAGTGGGTGCAGTGGCGCGTACGAGATACGAACTGACACCGGCCGGAGGTGTGATCAATGCCATCGCAATCCATGCCCTCCGCTCCTCTTCTGAAAGCTTATCCAAAAACGTGGGAATGTCTCCCCTGTAGACATTATTCCCGCCGCCCTCACGCTGGGGTTTGAGCACCAGTTTGTCCGCATATCGGCGTGCAAGGGTCGTTCCGAGCGGTTCCCCCGGGACACTGCTTACATCAGGAAAAGAAGCAAAATGGGCGGGTGAATTGTCTGTATCCAATGCCCACATAGGCATCCAGGTCTTTCGTAGCTCTGTTACCAGAGTGCCCGACTCCGAGGTGAAGAACCGCTCGGCGACGCCGGGCTGACTCAATGCCTCTTGCACTTTTTTCCCGCCTGCTAATTGCAGGGGTATGGTCGGACATTTGATCGCCCGGCTGCGCTCGAGTGTGAAACGCACCGCCCAATGAGTTTCTGTGGGGTAGTCGGTCGGGGTATATCCTGCGCGGAGGTAAACTGTCGATATCTCGATCGATCTCGAAGGGAGTGTCAGGAGGAGGGTACGAGACGGATCAGAGACAGAAGCCGTGGTAGCGAGCTCTAGGAACGTCTGGTGAATGACGCGGATGCTATGTCTGGCAGGTGGGAATGTGGAATGCCAGTATGAGTGAGCCGACGTGAGCATATAGCGCAAACCCATGTACCTTTCTAATAACTCGTATTCAAGCCAACGCTGGTCAAAGACGTTTCGCTCGTCCGGTTGTACGACAAAGAGAATGTACGCGCTGCGACGGATGAGAAGGGATGAAACAAAGAGGAACGACGCACCTCGGTGTGCCGTACGCTTTGTGTGCGTGGGCGAGGCCATTCGCAAGGCCGGAAATTGTATTGTTCTCAGGAAAGTTTTCCGCATTAAGGTGAGGTGATATATGGTAGTAGTCTGTCAATGCGTAGAGATATCTGGCAATGCTCATGAAATCAGCCAGTTCATCCATCACACATTTGGACGGCCTACCTGTGCATCGCACATATTTTCTCTGAAAGGGCCCCAAATGAGGCGGATATCGTATTAAACTCTACTTGTTTGAGAGTGGGTGCGTGTCCCTCTCCAGTATTGAGAAGATAGTCTGATCGAAAAAGACCAAGATGCAGGGGCTGGGCCGTCTATGAGCATCCCCGCCACGTGAAACATGACTAAAACTTGCCTGGACGGTTCCTTCTTCTCTAATTTCTTTCCACCCAATCCAGAGTCTTCTCACGAAATCGTCCGCCTGGCCGACACCGACCTCCGCCCCCATTACTTGGTCCAAAAAGTCGACATCGGAAGCGATGCGCGCATAGAGGATGTTATAAGCGGACTGTAGTTGCTGTACTTTCTGAAACAGAGTGCGGGGGATGGGGGTGGGTACGAGTGATATCGGCGCATGGATGGCGGCGGAGGGTGCGGCTGGCTGGGAGGGTGCAGGAGGCAGATAGGCGAGCCCATGAGCAAGGGCATGCGTAGTGGCGTGGCGGGTGAGCGCGGCAAGCTCGTTGTCTGTCAGCGATGGCGGCCACTGGGCAAAGTCGAACGAGCCCATCCTCAGGGTAGCAGATAAATGATGAACGATCGGCGATAAGAGAGTAACTTCGTCACACGGCCGTTCTTGACTTTCAACGCTCACGATGGCAGCAGCAAGGCAAGAATGCCGTCTCTGAGACGATCGTATTCAAGTTTCTGAAACGAATCACAGATCGCTGGCCTCCTGCATTTTCTGCAAGATCATCAAAGGCCCGTGACCCGACCTTTGTGCACTTTGGTTGGTCTGATCTCCCGCCGGGCAGGCGACATACCTAGCTTCAAGCTCGTCGAGACTAAGCATTCGTACGCACGAAACTCTTTGATGTCTGAGTCAGTGTAGTCCAACCTCACGCCTTTTAGGTATGCCTTCCTTGACATTAGTCCACTCTCTCAGGGCCATGCCTTGGTCATTCCGAAAGGTGATCGCTTCCGCAAGATGGCACAACTGCTCACCCTGACCAGTGGTCCGAATAATAAGATCATGCTGAAAAGATGCACCAGCTCCCTGATGACTATCTTGCTGACGCGCTCCCCATTGCCAAGAAGATCGCAGTTGCACAGGGACTCGTGAACTATAACATTCTCCAAGTGTGTCCGACGCTACTCTCGTCTGGATGCATTAGTACACTACTTACATGCACTGTCTACCACAGAACAATGGGCGCCTGGCACACCAAGAGGTGGACCATGTCCACTTTCATGTCATCCCTAAGCCTGATGAGGCCGAAGGCCTCGTCTTCACCGAAGAAAGTTGGCCGGCAAAGAAACCAAGCATGGACGACCTCAAGGAATACCATGCCCAACTTCTTCAGAAGCTGGAGGGTGAGGGTAAACTGTAGTATTATGATCTGTAGGCTATGGTGGGCCTGGCGAGTCGCTTCAAGTCGTACACGAAGCACGTAAAGCGAGTGTCTCCCTTGCGTTGTCTAAACAAAGAAACCGTGCCCCGTGTTTCATCCTACGAATACATACACCCGCTTTCCACTGGCCCCAGGGCTGAAGTAGCCAGAATGCAGTCGAGAGGTGTTGGCAGTGAAAATGCAAGAGGGATTGCATGGACTTAGAGTCGCTCCACGACAGTCTAGTGCCAGTCATCGTGATTCCACAGTCTGTGGCTCAATAACCACGGGAGAATGAGAATGAAGCTTTGAGGAGTCACTTTGTCATCGACTCGATCGACTCGGAATGCCATAGTGAAGACACCGGGCCCTCCAAGTTGGCACGCGAACATAATGGCCAAGTCGGTAACAAGCGAGCTCAGGCTATGACTCGGCCAGAGCTATCTCCTGAGAGCTTCCAGTGCAAAACTATCCAGTGGAACTTCAACTGGCAATGCACTGCGGCCCGCAGCACGACCGGTGTCCAACCTTGGCAAAACAGCACCCTACTATGAGTTTGCTTGCTTTGCTGTTCAAAACGGTTTGTTTATGGCACACAGTGCCACTATTGCTACTCAGGCTGCACTGCCCTTGGTCGGGGCATGAATGCGAGTCCGACGTTTCATTGGGCGCCTTGAGGAACGCCCCGCCTCCACTCGATCATTGCTGGAGCCAACCGTGACGTCTTCCCCCGGCTACACCGCTTCTAAAAATAGGAATAAAGGTGAATAGCCTTGCCAATGATCACCCGCCAATGGCCCACTGACCATTATGGCCTTGACCGGCCTACTGCAATGAACGCACAATTGTCATTTGTTCCATTCTGACACTGCGATGTTCCATCTTTGTAGCGCTTCCATTATATTCGACTTCGAAGGGTTCCATTCTAGTCTAGAGGCAGATTGCGGTGCCTTGGCTTGCTATTTAACCAGGACGGAGAGTTAGCAGCTCAGGCCCCAGCTTCAAGTTCACCATCAGAATATCATGACACCCCCAAGGCATGTAAAATATACCCATCCCATTGGAGCTACCTCTTGACTTTGATTCTAGACATCTTCATCTTCCCACTTGCGCATTTTGCAAGATCGTAAAGGGTAATGCATTTCCCATCCCGAAGCGCATCCGTATATCTAACATCCTTGATGTTATAGGCGAGCAACCTAGCTTCAAAGTTGCGGAAACGGATCTATCGTGCGTAACGCACTCCATCACTCGCTGTAAATACGAACTCCAGCCCGTATTGTAGATATGCATTCATTCCACTACCCCCGCTCAACGATGGCCACGTCCTTGTCATACCGAAAGGTAGGACATCTTGCCAATTTATTTTGGCGTCATGCCAACGACACTTTTCCCCTCGCCTTCAGTTCATGCTGCTAAGATGCACGAGGTCCCCGACGAATACCTCGCAGATGCCCTTGCCCTCGCCAAGAAAATCGTGCTCAAGGAAAAATACGACAACTATAACATCATCCAGGTCTGTCCGTCTCATTTCTCCTTTTCGCTTCGTGAGACAGGGCTCATTCATGTTTCTCATACTCTGCTGATCCGTTATCATATCCACATGCATGCGCGGCCACAACAGAACAATGGAAGGCTGGCATACCAAACCGTGGACCACGTCCACTTTCATATCATTCCCAAACCCGACGAAAAATCGGGGCTTATGGTGGATTGGGGTAAACAGAAGTCACGGCAGGAACTGGACGAGTATCGGGAGAAGCTCTTTCAGGGTGTTCATGGTAAAGCGACCTATTCGGGCCACTACCCCTTGTGAGCGGGCCTGACAGTCGGGTCCAGAGAGTCGGAGGCTCTGGAGAAAGTCATCCTTATTGTTACTACTTTCTTGCTTCTTGGGTTCGTCTTTTGATACTATGACGATCATAGGATATCATATACCTACGTGGAAAGTGTATTGAATGGTTCAGTAAGCTGCATTAAGCGTGCATGCTCCTGCCCCACCATCTAAATTCCCAGGTTGAGACTTGAACTTCGTGAAAGGGTCAAACTCGCGACATCATCGATGGCCTAGTGCGACGTCAACATGGTGTCATTTCCGCCTCTATCCGAGTCGTGGAGTATGATACAAAAGAAAGTACTGCCTGGCGCTGGCTAATTGTTGTTACATTCAGTGAGAATGTCGGACCCAGAGTATAACGTTCGTCTGTGGCGGGCAGGGCTTATAGTATTACCTTGCGTGGTTCCGTAACTGTTTTCAGATGCATCATGCCCATGAAGTGCGTCGGCTTCGCTCTGCCTAAATGGTTCCTGATCACCCTCATATACTGCGACGGAAAGAGAAGTGAATGCCAGCTCGAGAGGACATTGGTGCACGTACAGAAGGCGAGCTCCTCGAGCGTACGCCCTGATGTCTCAGGAAACATGAGGTAGACGAAGGCGACTTGAAAGGCATCCCACACGCAGTAGCTACGTAAGTGGCGTTTGGTCACCTTCCATTTGTAAAAGAGGGGTTCTGTACAGCCAAGGGAACTCACACGGTAAACCACTTCCAACCTTGTTTTGTACCCCGAAGCCGCATCAGACCCCGTTCAGGATGTGATGAGAAGATTAGACATACCGACAGCACCAATTCCGATAGGATCCACGAGTTGGCTAACGAATCCAGAGAGGCGACACGACCACTGATAAATGGCGATACCTCTGGCTCGCATATGAAATGGGAAGAGCTCAACCAAGAATGCTATGTTATAATCCTTCAGTTTACTAGCTGTAAAGAACAAAGTAAAACGCTGACTATGTATCGCGGTCGTGAACCCCAGGTTATAGGCCGGATTATACATGAAGATGAGACTATGGAATGAGATTAGGATCAAGTTGAATGCGAAAGGGTTCCCAATAAACTCACATAAGAACTATTTGAGCGGATATTTGACTATGGGTAAGAGAGTAGTGTGCGCTAGCTATGGTCCAAGCAGTGAATATAAGGAAAATGAAGATGGTACTGGTCTATATATGAGAAGGTCAGAAAGACGAGCTGTGGCAGAGCGTTGTCAATGGCATTCACTTACTAAGAATATTGACCGTCGAGAGAATCGAAGCGCCAGCAAAGCGCACATTGTACTATTAACGAGCCCCCAAAACATTCTGGCAAGGTTGATAATGTTCTTCGTCCTGTTATCATGAATTCCAATGCTGTCCAGTATTGGTGAAAGGAGATATCTAATGGCCTCATGTGTGATCTGCCTAACGGACAGGGATAGTCATGCGGACATACGCGGTCAACCCAACTCCGGACCACTGGACTGCCAGGCCCAGGAAGATTGCGATGGTGGCCCGTTTTCGCATACCTGGCGTCGAAAACACATCCTTCCAGCTCACGTTGGTAACCTTCCGCTCTGCCTCCAGTGTCTGCTCGATCTGAGTATACTCCGCCTGAACAAAGGTCGCGTTTTCATCGCCTTCTGCGTGGTAATTCACGAGAATGGCATATGCTTCTTTTGTCATTCCTCTTGATACAAGCCAGCGAGGAGACTCCGGGAGCAACCAAATGAAAATCGACTGCAGGAGACTTGGAGCTGCTTGAAGGAGAGATGGGATTCTCCACCCCCAGTCACTTTTCATCGAGTGTGTACCGAGGACTAAACCAGCTGCAGTTATAGCACCTAGAAGGGATCAACCCAAAGTCCGTTTCATACACGGAGACAAAGCAAATTCACCGAAATAGTAGAAATTGCCAAAAAGAAAACCCATGGCTACTCGATCATTCGGGTGTGTCAACTCTGCGTAAAACTTGATCACCGACGAACGAGACATTACGAGTTGGTCATACCTCCAATCAAAGAAGAAGCAGCTACGACGCCGAACAAAACGGAGAAGCCCAGAACAAATCGAGCAATGATAAACATGATGGCTGTGATCCAAGATGCAGTTGACACAGATTCGAAATATACAAATCGCTCACTATTCAACGCAAATCCCTGCATGATAGCCCCAACTATGCCGATGATACCTCCAAGCCATATCGAGTATCGCCTTCCCATGTGATCGATGACCAATGGTGCAAATGGGACAGCACAGACACAGCCCAGAGAATACACAGCAATGATAAAGCCCAACAGCACAGAGTGCGGATTGTGGAAATCTGACTTTCGAGTGAGCTCTCATGGATCTGGGTTATGAAACGACTTACATTCAAGCCACGAGGGTACAGCTTGCAGACCATTTACCATGGACAGATCAAAGCTTTCCCCCCAACATTAGCTTTGCTTGCTGTCAAATAGACGCAGTGAAAGTACTTGCCCAAAAGACATCTCAACAGTGTAGCAGGCCAAGACCATGAAGAGATACAAGCGTCGAAGGCTGCGTTTCTTGTACCAGGGAGTTTTGTCTTGCTGTGCAAGTCGAGAGACGATCGCACCATCGCTTTCTAGTTGAAGATATCCAGCCTGTCTGAGTCGCAAACTCATTTCCACCGTTGTGCCGCCGCGAGTGGAGCGTCGAAAGCAATTAATGGTAGTGTATTTGCCCTATGAAATATAAAAGCACTGGAAACGTCGATATGAATTGGGCCACGAAGAGTCCGATGGGGTGGTTCAAACCCTTCACTCAGCGATGTTCCTCGAACCTTCACTTCCAACCTTGTAATGCACGTGGCAGTATTATGTTCGGCTTTGGTACTACGCTACCGTCCGCCGGTTTGATGAGGTGCTGGGACTCGGACTTCGTCACAGCGTACGTGGCCCTCAGTAGCTCGATAGATCTCGGAGTAGAGTGGAGTGGAATGTGGTTTTAGCGATGAAACAGTAGGTGATTTATGTAGTACCATCTCCCTTACTTGGGTTGTGCGGTGATTCCGCTGCAGTGTAACCCACGCATCCGGGACTTCACACGCTACTTTTGAATTTGTGAAGCTCGAAGCTTGAAGCTTGAAGGCTCAGTTGGAGAGCTGTATTATTCAGGACTGCTAATAGTGGCTCAGGCTAGTGCGCTGTGGGCGCTGCTGTGCCAGTAGTGAGCGGCGTAAATTGTCGGAAAAAATAAGGGACCATCGTAACGCTGCCGTATTATGACAAGTTACCATGTGCAAAATACCTTCTGTATTTAGTAACTAGTTGCGTTCAAATCCATCCGGAGGGCCGTGGTATGACATTCAAGCTCAACTTAAATTGTGCAAATCCCGCCGTGAAACAAACCCGTTTTTGGTCTCCGCTCGGATTTATCCGGCAAGTCTCAACCCGATCGTTGAAAGTAACTTTGAGTCTTTGACTTTGCTACCGCCTTCACAACTCTGCCAAAATGTCCGACCTCTGTCCAGTATATGCCCCCTTCTTCGGTGTCATGGTGAGCGTATTCCAGCCATCGTGTCAGCAGATACTCAATACGGTGTAGGGCTGCACCTCTGCGATTGTGTTCACTTGTAAGGAATGCCATATTCCATGCGTGTCGTTTATTCACTCGCCCGGTCGTTCGTGCAGGCATCGGTGCTAGGTATCTCGTGTTTTTTCTAG
>JBBPKG010000866.1:0-11488 GCA_038089115.1 Fistulinella cinereoalba
ATAGCAGAAAATCACACCCATAGATTCTTCCCCACTTGCTCAGCTCGATCCACCGTACGCCTATCCGACGAAGCCTATTCCCGACCGTCCGGGACCTTGCCTCTTTGATCGAACTCAGCTCTCTTACTGACCGTTTGACGCTGACGCCCTCTTTCCTCTTTCAGAACTCGCAGTAAGCCGCGTTCACCAAAGAACGGACTTACAACATCTTCCTCCAAATCTTCTCTGGGGCTTTTGGAGAACTAGAGCCACTTTCAGGAGCACTCAAGGCACGGCTGATTTTGCCAAGTGGTGCATCCTGATTCAAGAGTGCAGCACACGGTCATGTGCAGCAGTGGCAGGTCCTATATTCAGCGTGAGGTGGAGGTCGGATATCTGGGCGTTGTGCTCTGCAGTGGTGGCGTGAAGGATGCCTGTTTCTGTGGAGTGCTCCGTGAGTAGTGTGTGCAAGGTGATCCTGGAGGTGGCAAGCGAGAGTGAGCGAGGAAGTGAACGCACTGGAGGACTTGCGTCCCTCGAGGTTGCGGACTAGAGATTGGGATACTCTTGGACGAGGTTTAGCCTTCGTCAGACACGAGCGCATTTCGAGCGGCGTCTGCGGTGTACTCTGCGCGACGGTTTTTTGGAGACGCGTCGGACTCCGGGTGAGGGCGAGCTCGTGCCTGGGCAATCTCGAATGTCGTAGATGTGCTTGTGTAATGCCGTAGCTTAGTCAGCGGCTACTCGCGGGCGGCGGCACTGTCGCCGCCCGTGTCCAAGCGAGACTTCCCCTATCGCGCGGGCCCCAGCTGCCCGCTGCACTCGGTGCACTCACCTGCACCACCCCTGCACCCATGCGAAGGAACGACTTGGATTCGGGATGAGACACAACACACGGGACCAACCAGCTCAACCGCGTTTGCGCCCACCGCCCGTCTTGTCGTTCTTCTCGGCGCCGCGCTGGTTTGGGGATCTGGACGACCTTGGTGTTATGCAGGTGTGGGCCTCCCTATCTCAACGGCTGTCACAAGGCACCTCGTTGGAACGTCGCTGCCCTTTTGGCCAATGGGTTGCAGTCTTAACACGTACATCCCCTGATCCGTATCATCGAACGGCGGTTTGGATGGTACAAAGACCCTTGACGATCCGGCATTGCCCATAGAGCATGAAAAAGACGATCTTTGTGGTGTTGGAGCAAGGTGATGCTTAGGTGACTTGGAGAGTCGACGAGCGCATGCCCAAAGATTCGAGCCGTTCCCAAGGCTTAGGATCCTCTTCATCCGACGAATCCGCCACTAAGGCCGGTCACGCCTGGTGGAGGTCTTTGGTCCGATTGTAAGTGGATGTCGCATAGGGCGTAGTTGGATTCAGTGGGCATCGAGTGCGCGAACACAGCAAGCTCACCAGTCCACGTTCACGAACCTCTTAATAGCAGTAGTCGAGTTACGAACTCAGATACGACTAGACACTACACGAATACATCTTTAGGCATGCTCATACAGCATATTTGTCTTTTGGCGTGTCCACGGATCCTTTGCATCGGCCCTATGCCACACATCTGAGTTGCACCTGCCCCAGCACAGGGCGGCACCGATCCCACGCCTGGATGAGCTCCCTGATGGACTCGTGGTTGTCAGCGTTGTTGGGCCCCCGCACGAAGGATGCAGAGGTCATGGAAAACCGGCCATCTTCAAACTCGGTGTCATCCAGTTTCGCTGCGCGCAGAACCATCTATATCAATGAGCTCGCCAGGTGCGAGTTGAATGGAACAAAACAGGTATTCACGGACACTGAGACTTTCTGAGATTGAACTGACATTAGCAAGGGGTGGGTCCAGCGCTTTGAACACACGGACAGACCACCGATGGGGCATCCTGCCAAAAAAGTGGGTATGCATGCACAGAAGGATATCCTGTGAGAAGATGAGCAGTGAACATGGAGAGCGAACGAAACGACGGACTTCGGATGGGTTGTCTCTGGCATAGATGATTTCAAACCGCTCGAGCTGCGAAAAGGGGCTGGGTGCGTATGTCGCCGTCGCAGTGATGGTGGCGGTGGCGGGCCCACCACCGTGTCGTTGTCGTGGCAGTGGCTGGGTGGCGGGGGCGTGCGGCGTCGTCTCTGTCGTTATCACGGTGGTGGGGTGGCCACCGCGTTGTCGTCGTCGATGTGGTGGTGGGCCCACCATCGCTTTGTTGTCGTCGTCGCCGCGACGGCTAGATGGTGGTGGCTCGCGTGCGGCGGCGTCATCGCCACCGCCGTCGAGGTGGGGTGCCCACCGCGCCGTCGTCATCGTCGTGGTTGGGTGAGGGTGGCTTGCGTGCACCGTCGCCGTTGTCTTCGTGGTAGGGTGTCCGCAGTGTCGTCGTCGCCGTCGCCATCGCCATCATGGTGGGGTGCCCACCGCGCCGTCACCGTTGTGGTTGGGTGGGGGTGGCTCGTGTGCGTTGCTGCCGTCCTTGTCCTCGTGGTGGGGTACCCACCGCGTCGTCATTGTCGTCGTAGTGGTTGGGTGGTGGGGACTCACCTGCACGGTCGTCGTCGTCGTTCTCGTCGTCGTGGGGTGCCCACCGCATCATCTTTGTTGTTGCAATCGCGGTGGTGGGCCGACCTCCGCGTCATGGTCATCATCGTAGTGGTTGGGTGGTGGGGGCTCACCTGCACCGTCGTCGTCGTTGTGGCCTTCGTCGTGGGATGCCCACCGCGTCGTTGTCGTCGTTATCATTGCCATCGTTGTCGTGGTAGTTGCCAGTGGGTGGCTCGCGTGCGCCGCTGTCATTGTCGTCGTCGTGGCCCAGGGGTGGCCATCACGTCGTCATCGCGGTGGTCAGGTGTCCACTACATCGTCGTTGCCATTATCGTCATCGTGGAAAATAGTAGTACTCACCAGTGATGAAGACCTGGGTGGCGACGCCGCCCTCCGTGCAGAGGTGCCGAATTGATGGGCGCCACCGAGGTGCACGTGACACTAGTGCATGCCCATTGCCGCAAGGGTCGGCTGCTTTCTCATCTCCGGAGAACACATGGATCCAGAAAATAAAAACATCCTAGACGACATTACCTCGGTTTCTCTATTCAGGAAAGCTGTTTGGGGGAATGAGTCCATCTTCCAGAGGCCAGAGTATGAGGACTCAGACCCAGGGCCACGAACTGTCAAGTATCTGGAATTTGGAGACCATTTTGAAGCGATTCAGTCTCTTTGTTACGCGCTGAAGGAGGACAAATTCTTGGTGGTTGAAGAATATCGGAACGCAATGTGCGAATTTGAACTGGGCTCAAGCTACCCCCGAGGGGCATGCATCCTCGGGCAGCCTGGGATTGGTACGCAGTATCATATGTCATAGTTGAAGAGAACTTACCAGGCGTTACTCAGGAAAGTCTTGTTTTATTGCATATGCTGTGATCGAACGGCTGCGGAAGAAGTGCCTGGTGGCTGTCGAAGTTGAGTGGGCCGCACCACTGAACAATTCTTACTGTTTTCTGAAAGTGGTGTCACCCTACACGGAAACTCTGATTCAAAGTCCTTGAATAAATACCCAGGGATTTGGGCACTCTCTGATTCTACCAGTGATTTTCCACAACCCATGCCCATATTTAAAAGGCCCATGAATCTTCGTATTTTCCAAACAACTCCCCCGGCACCGCATCATTACAAAGAGTGGATAAAGCAAAGGGGGGTCTATGGATCTGTAGTCGTTGGAGGAGATGAAAGATTTGGTGTATGTCACATTTTTCGTCGTCGCATATCTACTGTCTGACTCAAGTTTATTTTAGAATTCTTCTTGAGATTGACACCCAGATAGTGGAAGATTTGGCAAGAAAGTGGGGAAATGCTCCCTGTGCCATCGTAGAGAACTATCACAATGCTACTGAAGTGACCTCGTATAACGGGCGAATCATAAGCGCCATCAAACGCACTCTGGAACATCCGGAACGTATCAGAGACACGCTCATAAATGATCCCTATGTTGGTCCAAACCCCGGACCCTCCCTCGTCTACTTCTTCAAACCCCTCGTTATGGAGGAGTTCGGTATTCAGCGCACCGATGCCTTCTTTTTCATCCCTACAAATTGGATCTGCGAGCAGGTAGCTAGAGAAATTGCAAGCAAGCAGCGACAGGAGAAGCTAGCCTTCTTCAAGCTCATGGCATCCCATCCTCAGACCTCCTCGACTGCGGGTTGTCTTTATGAGGAACTCATCCACCTTCTTCTCGCCTGCGGTACTACTCTTAACGTCTACTGGGATGATTTGGATATGGCAGAAAGGCTCCCTTTCGAAGGACTTCCTGTGGTGTCCGGCAATGCCAACATTAAGATGCATCGTGGTGCAGCATATTGGCGCCCTCCCAGTCGCAATCAGGCTGGGCTTAATGCCGCGATAATTACTGAAGAATGCGTGTTCCTTGTCCAAATTACGATCAGTGATTCGCACCCAACTCCTGAAGAGGGGGTCAAGAAATTTTGGAAAAAGGCCCCGGCAGAGCTGAAGAACGTAGCCTGGAAAATGCTCTACTTCGGCCATGATGTAAAACGAGTCAAGAATGTGTCTCGAAGGTATGTTTCCAAATTGAAGACCGGTGGAAATAAAGATGCAAATTTTCTGTCTGTCGGAGCTGCCATGGTGCTCCCCTCTGCTAATGTGAGTTCTCACATCATTAAGCTTTATTTAGAGATTAATGAATGATGTGTGCAGGAGTTACTACCGGCGTAGATGAAAGGGGCAGCGGAGGGAATCAGGACTATCCCAGAATCCATGGGTACGTTCTGAGAGGTAGGTTAGTTCGAAAGCAAGTGTCTTGGCAATAAAGTTGGCGTCCATGAGCGGAGTCAGATCGTTACGCCTAGGCAACTACTGTAGCACGCGTGAGACACATTCACGCATGAACATGGTGACGCACGCGCTCCACCTGGCCGTACGGGACCTCCCACCCGCCCATCTGTCGGACGACGATGGGCAGATCGGACGCGAAGGAGTGGAAGATGCGTGTACCATGCAGCCGAAAGAGGATATTGTTGACGCGCAGGGTGAATCGTACGAGGATAAGAGGCAGGTAGGCATGACGCGCTGCAAGGTCGCGAGCACCGCCGTCGACAAGACGCATGGGCACTGACGATTCTGACGAGAAAGTGGGAGGCGCCGTTGTCGTGCAACTCGTTCTCGAAGAGGATCGGATCAGGCCGCGTGAGCTCGGAGAGGGGGATGGCGTGCGCGGGGTCCACATCAGACCACAGATCGGGCTGCTCTGGGTGGTGGCCGGGATAGGTGGTCGTGTACGTCCAGTCGTACGGGCGCGCGGCAACGGTGGTGGGGAGGGGCACGCTCGTACCAGGGTCGGTGCTGGGTGCGCTCAGAGGGCGGGTGTGCGTGACCCGAGGAAGCTCACCAGCTCTTCAACCAGGCGTCGGCGTGCCCAACCTTGACGCCGCCGTCGCCATTCTAGAGGGGCCCGCGCCGGACGGCTGCAGTGCGGCGGTGGTGGCGGCAATATGCCAGCCCTACGATGTTGGAAGTGATGTGTGACTATGGTGCATACTGGCAAGTGCGCACCGTGGATGTTGAAGGCGAGGAGTGACGCTGGCACAGTATTACCATTTTTCTTACCATATGCATGTCTTAATCGCATTGTCAACTACGTGGTATATACGCAATGTACCCACTGAAGAATCCACTATTACTATAGGATGTTGTACCGAGCATGAACCCTCTCTGCATCTCCTCGACGTCCCCACTCACAAACACAGTGCTCACACCCGCCGCCTTGAGTCCGAACTCGTCCCACGCAACAGTCTGGTTCACATAGTACGTGTTGACAGCAAGCACGAGCGCCTGTCCGCCCGCACGCCAAGTCGCCACAGAGGCGCCCCTGACGACGTACGTCGTGCGCACGGACGAGGGGTTGAACAAATACGGCATGGTCTGGGCGAGACTCTGCGCAAACGCGGACGAGGCCCGCTTAATGTCGGCCGTCGTGGGGTCATTCCAGGAGACGACGCCGAGTGCACCCTGGTTGATGCCCATGATACTCTGGATGATCCATTCCTGGCCTGTGGGGGTCCAAGTCCAATATCTGGCAGCACGTGTTTAGTAGTCGACTGCGGCTCAACGGTAGACACACGCGGAGCCGCCAAAGGTTTGCGGAACCGTCCACACGGCCTTGGTGCGTTCCCAGCTCACAACCTCGAGCCGGTTCTTGAAGCTGACGGTGCGGTCACTAATGTCAAAGAAGGTCCCGACGCCATTGTTGGGAGGGACGTCGTCAGCGCAGCAATAGGACGGATTGGGCGGTACGGCGGCTGTGTCACCCGCAGGGATACTGAGACAATTATCGCAACCGCAGTCGCCAAACCCGGGTGTGCAGGTGGTATTGCGCTCATTGGACCAAGTGACATTGTTTCCGATCATGCACAAGTCCTGCATGACGATGTCCGTGCCGGCGGTGTGGTCGGACCAGTAGTAGCCCTGACAGTTGAGGACAAGGCTAACGGGGCGATAGCCATCGAGATCGTAGATCAAGTCGTACGCAATTGTTGTGACATTGAGGGGATCCGAGGTCCCATCCGGTTCGTCGCCTGTGTACCACAAGAGCAGGTTGGGCCTGCTCTTGATCATGTTGATTTGTTCGGCGAGTAAAGTAGAATTCATGTAGGTGGAGCGCACGCCGTACATGAGGTACAGCCTGACCTCTTGCATCCTGTCGATGATCAGGTTGAGGACAGTGAAGTTATCAGACGCCAGGAGAGGGTGTATCTGCCGTTCATGTCAGTGACGATACACCTTTGGCAACATGGAGACACATGATCGTAAAGCTGCCGGCCGACGTCAGCTTGCATGTATAGGGATCGGATCAACAGGACTTACCCTTGTTCTTTCAGGTCGCTAATCACGGAGAGGTTCGCGACGAGGTATCCGTCAAAGGTGTAGTATCCGATGGGGAAAACGGGCTCATAGGACCCGCCCAGTCCGGTGGCAGGCTTCCCCAACAGGGTGCCTGTGCGGAGGTGCATCTTGGTGACAGATCTGTTGATCGGGTTCGGCAATACGGAGAGCGCTGCAGTTGCCGAGTGGGATTGCGACGCGTACATGGCGTGGCAGGAGATGGTACGGCGCCTTCTGGGGCGTGATGCCCTCGAGGTTAAAGGAGAGCTCGTGCGCGCTCGCGTTCAGAGGGACAAATCCAGTCGCGAGCGTGGGGCCGCCAAGGCTGACCGTGACGTCGAGCTGGGTATCGATGCTGGCAAGCTGGATGGGCTCGGCGTCGGCGATATGGTAGTGGACGACGGGCGTGACAATGAGGACGGCTGCCAGGGACGCGGAGTCCTCTGCGAGATAGGGCCGGATGGAAGGGGCACAGCGCAAGGCGAGGAGCAGGTCTGCGGACGGGGCAGGGAGGGGGAAGTTGCCGCCGGGCACAACGGGGCCCTGATTATGCTCGTAGCATTTCCAGCGCCTGGAACGAGTCAGCAGCGAGCACTGGCAGTGGGTGTGGCCTACCAAGTCTGGGAAACGACGCCAAGGGACAGAAAAGCAGCCAACGCGAGTCAACGCATCATTGGGAGGAATGATCAAGCCTCGGCAATTTATAATCCGAGAAAGACAACGAGATCGTGTTTCGCAGAACCCCGCAGCGTTCGCTGGTTCGACAGATCTGCTGGCCAGGCGAAAAAGAAGTGTTTCGCTGCCGTGATCGACCGCGGACAACGCTGAAAATCAGCGCATGTGACGGCGTCATTTCCAGAATTTCAAGCTTCGCCCTCAACTCCATCAGCGGCACCGACACGACAATGGCTATCGCTAGCCTCAGTGACGAGTAGCGTGCCGTACTCCGACTCATCCGCAAGAACATCTTCTTCAACTTGAAGTAGGTGCGTGCCGGGCGTGTATGCGCACCACTGGCCAACGACGCGCGCATATAGGCACCGGAAAGGTCTTGCTCTCGCTGGGGGCCATCGTACCCGCGTTCGCGCCACTCCACTGGATAATGTTGCCATCACAGCGAGCATGGGCATGGCCACATCCAACATCAGAAGTAAGCGTGCTAATCCTATTGGCTCTATTGCTCGAGTTCTCCAGGTATGACCGTCCATTCGCGTGGCACTGTCACACCCACGGACGACACTGTTGATGCCCAGACAAAATGTAAGCGGACCTGCGGACCGCACTGCGGCGGCGGGAGAACGTGAAGGTGAGTCCTTTGTTTGCACGGCCCACTGTGTTCATGTCAGTAGTCTCCATGCATGGGTCGCTCGGGCTGGAGATGCGTCCTGGCAGCACAAGACTGAATGAGATGGTAGGTGTGGATAGTAAGGATGCGGTGCGGTAGAGAGACTGTTAGAGGAGTAGACAGGATGGGGACCTTGGCCAGGCAGAGGGTAGCGGACGGGGCAACCTCGAAGAAGTCGAGGTAGGCTGCCGATTGCATGCCCCAAGACCAATGGAGGGCATAGGGCGTCTTCGTTATCGTGTCTAGACTTCATGATAACCGCCGTCATCACGTACTTGTTGGAACAGCAAAGAGTGCTGTTGCGTATAGAATATTATAGATTGTCTTCAAGTTTGCAATCACTGAGGAGTGGGAGATGCCAGGTGCGACGACGTACATGCGTGGTCACCGGGTCACTAAAGGCTGTCGCGCACCTGCGACCCGAGGAGAATGCGAATGTAATGGACCATGGGCGCCTGGGCATCGGTCCGTTGCAGGGGTTGTGAAGATGGGTCACGCCAGACCTGGTCGCGTGTACCGTTTACATAATTGGATCCGGGGATCTTGATTCTTGAAGTGAACGCTGGCGAACATGGAAGAGAGGGACGAGGACGTGCCCTTTACAGCGGCGTATGCAGTAGTACTAGTACGCAAAGGTTCAGAGCAACCACGTGAGCCGCACCCGAGCAACAGTCATGTCGATCTGACTTTAATCATTCCTTGCTTCCTGTGTATTGGGCTCGTTCAGGCTTGTCCTCAGGCATGTCTGGGACATGGAAAGCAAAGGGATATGATGTCACCTTCGTGTCGACCTAGGATGTCCACTAACGATAGACCCTCCATGTGGTGAATTGTGCGCCATAGCACGGGTATCGATCATCTACTACGCACGACAAACGCGCCCGAGCCGACAGGCCCGAGCATGAACCCTCCCTGCACTTCCTCGACGTCCCCACTCGCAAACACGGCACTCACACCCGCCTCCTTGAGCCCGAGCTCATCCCACGCGACAGTCTGGTTCACATAGTACGTGTTGGCCGCGAGCACGAGCGTCTGTCCGCCCGTGCGCCACGTCGCCACAGAGGCGCCCCCGATGACGTACGCAGTGCGCACGGACGCGGGATCGAACAAATACGGTGTGATCTGGGCGAGACTCTGCGCAAACGCCGACGAGGCCCGTTTAATGTCGGCCGTCGTGGGGTCATTCCAGGGGACGACGCCGAGTGCGCCCTGGTTGATGCCCATGATACTCTGGACGATCCATTCCTGGCCCGTGGGTGTCCAAGTCCAGTATCTGACAACATACGTTTAGTCGTCGGCTGCGAGTCAACGGTAGGCACGTACTCAGAGCCGCCAAAGGCTTGGGGAACAGTCCATATGGCCTTGGTGCGCTCCCAGCCCACGACCTCGAGCCGGTTCTTGAAGCTGGCAACGCGGTCACTAATGTCAAAGAAGGTCCCGACGCCACTGTTGGGAGGGACGTCGTGAGCGCCGTAGTAGGATGAGTTGGGCGGCACGGCGGCTATGTTTCCTGCAGGGATACTGAGACAGTTGTCGCAACCGCAGTCACCAAACTCGGGTGTGCAGGCCGTGTTCCGCTCGTTGGACCATGTGACATTGTTTCCGATCATGTACACGTCCTGCATGACGATGTCCGTGCCGGCAGTGTAGTCGGGCCAGTAGTAGTCCTGGCAGTTGAGGACAAGGCTGACGGGGTGGTAGCCATCGAGATCGTAAATCAAGTCGTACGCAATTGTTGTAGCGTTGAGGGGATCCGAGGTCCCGTCCGGTTCGTCGCCAGTGTACCACAAGAGTAGGTTGGGCCTATTCTTGATCATGTTGACTTGTTCGGTAACCGACGTGGAGTTCATGTAGGTGAAGCGCATGTCGTACATGAGGTATAGCCCGACCTCTTGCATCCTGTCGATGACCAGGTTGAGGGCAGTCAGGTTGTCAAACGTCGGGACAGGGTGTATCTGCCGTTCGTGTCAGTGACGACATACCCTTGGCAACATGTAGACATACGATCGTGAAGCTGTCGGTCGACGTCAGTCTGCATGTATAGAGACCGGATCAACAAGACTCACCCCTGTTCTTTCAAGTCGTCGATCACGGAGAGGTTTGCGTCGAGGTATCCGTCAAAGTTGGTGTAGAATCCGATGGGGAACACGGGCTTGTAGGACCCGCCCAGTCCGGTGGCAGGCTTCGCCAACAGGGCGCCCGTGCGGAGGTCCATCTTGGTGACGGAACTGTTGATCGGGTTCGGCAACACGGAGAGCGCTGCGGTTGCCGAATAGGATTGCGACGCGTACGTGGCGTGGCAGGAGAGGTTGTACGGCGCCTTCTGGGGCGTGATGCCCTCGAGGCTAAAAGCAAGCTCGTACGCACTTGCATTCAGAGGGACAGACCCGGTCGTGAGGGTACGGCCGTCGAGACTGACGGTGACGTCGAGGTGGGTTTTGTTACTGGCGAGCCGGATGGGCTTTGCATTGGCAATGTGATAGTGGACGACGGGCGTGTCGATGAGGACAGCTGCCGGGGACGTGGAATCCTCTGCGAGGTAGGGCCGGATGGCAGGTGCACAGCGCAAGGCGAGGAGCGTGTCTGCGGACGGTACCGGGAGGTGGAAGTTGCCACCGGGCACGACGGGGCTCTGGCCATGCTCGTAGCGTTTCCCGCACCTGGAACGAGTCAGCGCCGGACATGGGCAGCGGGTGTGACACACCAAGTCTGGGCGAGGACGCCGAGGGGCAGAAAAGCAGCCAATGCGAGGCGACGCATCTTTGGGAGAGACAACACGCCTCGGCAATTTATAATCCGAGCAAGGCCATGTGATGTAACGACATCGTAACCGCGCAACGCTCTGTCCTGTGTATCGATTGGGTTGGATCGACAGATCCGCTAGCAAGACGGCGATCATCAGCACGAAAGAAGTGTTTCACTCTAGTCGATCACGCAGCACTAGCAACGGCGGGAGTCGCAGAACGCTGAAAGGCGGTCCTCGGTAGGGTACGGGCGAAAACTGTTATTAACCGGGGGGTCTGGCTGGCGACTAGGGAGGGTGTTATTAACCGTCACGTGACCACGACTTCTCGCTATGGGCCCGGGGCTTCGGTCAAGTTTAACCCGGCAAGAGTATCTTCAAGTTCAACCCTACAGGTGCATGCCATATCTTCGCCGCGACGAAGAGGGATCTGGGCAGGAGGACGAGGATTGATGGCGCGACCCGCAACGACTTGTATTTTTCTTGATGACTTGGCACGGTGTGCCACACTTGATTCGAATATCTACTTATTTGATTGCTCAAG
>JBBPKG010000867.1:0-11463 GCA_038089115.1 Fistulinella cinereoalba
ATCTCGCAGCTGGTCGACAAGCTCAAAGGAGCGAAGTTGTTCACGAAGATGGACCTCCGATGGGGGTACAATAACATTCGGATCAAAGAAGGAGACGAATGGAAGGCGGCGTTTGTTTGCTTTAGAGAAGCCTTTGAACCACTGGTGATGTTCTTCGGCCTCTGCAACTCTCCCGCAACCTTTCAGGCGATGATGAACAAAATCTTCGCTGATATGGACGACGTGGTTGTCGTATACATGGACGACCTTCTGATCTTTACGAAGACAGAGAATCAAGAAGAGCACGACAGGATAGTGCTAGAAGTCTTATGAAGGCTCGAAGAGAACGACCTTTTCGTTAAGCCGGAGAAGTGTACCTTTTCCGTAAAAGAAGTCGACTTCCTAGGGATGGTCGTAAACCAGAAGGGAATCACCATGGACGAAGCTAAAGTCCGCGCGATTCTAGAGTGGCCCGCACCGAAGTCGGTGAAAGGAGTTAGAAGTTTCCTCGGGCTAGCCAACTTCTACAGACGTTTCATCAAGGATTACGCCCAGCTAGCTAGGCCGATGAACGATCTATTGAAGAAGGACACTGCTTTCAGATGGGAAGCACCGCAGCAGGCTGCATTTGATGAATTGAAGAAGAGGTTTACCGAAGCCCCCATCCTCGCGTACCCAGATAACGACGGAGAATTTCGGTTAGAAGCAGACGCATCAGACTACGCCACAGGTGGCATTTTATCGATGAAACAGGGAGCCGAGTGGCATCCCGTTGCATACTACTCTCACTCCATGTCGGAGCCAGAGAGGAACTACCCAGTCGCCGACAAGGAGATGCTTTTGGTGATACGATGCCTAGAAGCTTGGCGTCATTACTTAGAAGGAGCCAAGGAGTTCGAGGTCTGGAACGACCATCAGAATCTCCAATGGTTCATGATGAGGCAAGACCTCAACAGAAGACAAGCACGATGGGCCCAGTACCTATCACGCTTCAACCTGGTATGGAAGCATAAACCAGGTCATACGATGGGCCGGGCGGACGCCCTCTCAAGGAGAGAAGATCACGCCGAAGGAATAGAAGAAGACAACAAGGGAGTCCTTGTTATTTCCCCGGACAAGATCAGAAGCACGGTCTCAGTCAAGGATGATGGGGATATTATTAGAAGAAAAATAGAAGCCGGGACGCTAAAACTAAAAGAAACAGAAGTCTTAAAGTTGAACGCGGACGGTTATGAAGAGACGAAAGGGGGAACGTTAGTCAAAGAAGGACGCACGTACATACCGGATGAAGAAGACCTGAGGATGTTGGTGATGACGAAACATCATGACACGCCGGTCGCCGGACACCCCGGAGCCGAGAAGACGCTCGAGCTCATCAGAAGAAATTACGAGTGGCCAAGAATGACCACGGACGTAAAAAGATATGTCGCAAAGTGCGACAGATGCCAGCGGATGAAGCCCACGAATAGAGCTCCCGCAGGAACTTTGAAGCCACTGCCGGTACCTGGAGGACCATGGCAGGATATAACCGCGGATTTCATCACAGATCTCCCGGTATCGCACGACTTCGACAGCATCTTGGTTGTCATTGATAGATTCTCAAAAGAGGTAGTGTTTATCCCATGCACGAAGAAGATAGATGCAGCGGAGACAGCACAATTATTCCTCACTCGAGTCTGGATGGCTCACGGCTTACCATGGACTCTCACGACAGATCGAGGTCCACAGTTCGCCAGTAAAGTGCTGAGGTCGCTTTGCGATCGTCTTGGAGTTAAGCAGCAGCTCTCCACAGCATACCACCCGCAGACGGACGGGCAGACGGAGCGGATCAACAGAGATCTGCAACAATACCTTAAATTATACGTCGCTGAGCGACAAGAAGATTGGGTAGACTGGTTGCCTCTAGCGCAATTCAGCTACAATACGAAGCAGCACAGCGCGACTAAGAAGAGTCCCTTTGCAATCATGCTTACGTATCAACCACGCATGGGCGTAGAACCAGGAGTTTCAGCCGCCCCAGCGATGGACGACTTAGCTGAAGAAGTCGGCAAAACCCTTGAGCAGACGGCTCAGAACCTCGAAGAAGCGAGGTCTCGTATGAAGAAGACGGTGGATAGGCATCGAAGCGAAGCCCCCGCATATAAGGCAGGAGACCTTATTCTCCTATCCACGACTAATCTCCGCATGGAAGGAAGGCAGTCGAAAAAGATGACAGAACGGTTTATCGGTCCGTTCAAAATCGAGAAGAAGGTCGGCGACAATGCAGTTCGCCTGACGCTGCCCCGAAACATGAAGATTCACCCTGTAGTGAATGTTTCGAGGGTTAAACCGTATGAAGAGCCCCTATTCGGGCAACCCCTATTTAAACCCCCGGCATGCACCGTTACAGACGAAGGTGACGCCGAGTTTGAAGTTGACCACATCGTCGAAGCTAGACGCAGAGGACGGTCGGTCGAGTATCTCGTCCACTGGGCTGGATGGGGAGTAGAAGATCGGACATGGGAACCGAAGAAGAACCTTCGGAACGCCGCTGACGCTATAGCGGAATTCCATGAACGAAATCCACACGCACTCCGACGGATGGAGTTTGTGGATCGGTTGGGCCTGTTCCAGCCATATCCAGAAGAGCCGACAACGGTCGCGCTCGCAGAGAAGCCTCCTGGTGAAAAATGTAGCCAGACGCTTCCTTTCAGAAGATCTTCGCCTAGTGCGAAGGAACCAAGCAGAGGTACTGCTTTTGCGGCCGGTTACGACCTCTACGCGAGCGAAGAAGCGCTCATCCCACCTGGGCATAGACTGCCTGTTAACATGAACATCCAGATTGCTCTCCCAGCGGGAACGTATGGACGTATCGCCCCTAGATCGGGGTTATCTGTGAAGAGCAGCATTGACATAGCTGCCGGTGTCGTAGATTGCGACTACCGAGGGGACCTTAAAGTGGTTCTCGTCAACAACGGCAAGGAAGCCTTCACCGTCAAAACGGGCGATAGAATCGCTCAACTTCTTATCGAACACGTCTCGAACCCACAGATGGTTGAAGTTCTGGAACTGCCAGCCACAGGCAGAGGAGACGGAGGATTCGGGTCTACCGGAGCGCGAGCACTTCTAGACCGCATTTTCAACCCACCTTCAGGAAGGGGGACACTTCCCTTGAGCGGGGGGGACCCTGACGTTCGAATCACGTCAGTCAAATACACGCCGCAAGTACGGCCTCACAGCCCACTCTTTGGGATCAGCCCGGAGTTCGATCCATAGAAGGGGGGTGGTGAAACGGGCACCGGTATTTGCCCACACATCGTAACGGACTTCACCGTTTTCCACTGACACTTTTTATCTTATCTTATCTCGGATAGATCCGAGATCCAACTTATCTTATCTTCAGACTTCTAACCTGTGCACGCCTAGAGCGTCATAGCCATTGTTCTATTCTAGACCGAACCTAGACAGTTCGACATGACATCATGGGCTAGACCCTATGACATCACTTACGATGTCACGACACTTACGCATACACCCTTGGCCCACAGCCAATGGCATTACGATCTCATATGGTACAATATTTATTCCACCTATGGCCTTATGCCCTCGTATTTACGCACGGACCTCGTGCCAAACATGTACATACATGCCTATGAGTATATAAACCAGGGCTCTAACCTCGATGGCTCTCCATCTTGGTTATCCTTGACCTTCACCTTACAAGGCTAGCCAACTCTCCACTACGCCGAAGCGGCCTAGTTTCTCATTGGTAGTTAGCTCTCGACAAGCTTTTGCCTTTGGACGTGCGACTCAAGTTCAGTCGCAACATACTTCTTATCACCTCATGTTGATGAGGGCTATGTACTTCTTCCATTCCATCTATTCTTGTTATCTACAGACAGCCTCCTCACTTCCAGGCCCACACTGCCCCACTCCCCCAGTATAAATACTTGGCTGCATGTACCATAGCTCTTTAGCTAGATCTATGCTTAACAAGCCTACTTCTTGCCCAAGGGATCCCTCTAGCGTGAGACAGAGATTCTCTTTAACTCAGACTCACACTTCTGCGTGTCCTCGAGCTACACTTGAGTGCTCGCTACCCTTGTGCAAGGAAACCCTAGCGTTCCCCACACAAGTATCTGTACCCTGTCCGACAGGTGTCCGACAGGTGTCCATCAGGTATCCGTCGGGTGTCCGTCAGGAACGTTAGTCAGGCATCAGTCAGGTTTGAGTAACACTCGACCTTCCGATACTTGTAACACAGTCTCTCCATCCATGCTCCCATCCCCCGACACGGTCCATATGACCGTCATGCTACACCTCCCTGCCGACGTTGACCCCTCCAAAGTCTTCTTGTCTCATTCTGATAAGATCCCATTCCCTGCCTACAATGACCAGTCGCTGTCGGTCATTACTGACTTCGAGGAATACCCTCAGACTCTCACCACCCTTGATCCCACACCGTCCAATGACAGTGACTTCACCGAAGAAATTGCCACCATCATAAAAGAAGGATGGGGTGACGAAGTAATTTCCCTGGTCCCTGTATATGCCTCTCCATCCCCCACATCCGAACTACTCCTCTCAGTGGATGTATCCATCCACGCCCACACCCTATGTCCCGCTCTCCCAAATGAAGAACGGGAGTCCATTTATCGCCAAATGCTCCTCCATCCCTCATTTGCCCAGGTATTCTTTGCCCACACCGACCTTGAGTCCCCGTTGGGACAACTCTATGATGCATACCTCCAACTTGGATGATTCCTCACCATGTCATGCGAGGATCAACAAAGTGCCAATCCTCAGACTGCCTTGTGTGGCCTTTGTTACGAAAGCCTCATTCACCACCTCGAGACTTGTCTTATTACTGCCCTGCATCAATTAGATGTGACTGACTATTTCAAAGACCTCGACCAATACCAGAAAGCATTGAACCCTCCTGTTGTCCACCCTTTCATCCCTCTTATCAGTTGTCTCTTCATGCCGCCACCTGCTCCTACCCCCAGCACCGACTCTGATCCTCTTACGAGCAGCGAAGAACGTCACATCCACTTCATCAATGATGGAAATGCTATCCTCCCTTTGGACCACCCTCGCTACTCTCAGATGTGCTTTCAATGCCATTGGCTTGGTCATCAACAGGTCAATTGCTCGGTCTACCAGTGCCCATTTTGTCAACAATGGGTGCCTGGTCACACACAGTCTCAGTGCCCTTGTGCACAGCCTTCGCAACAGTCCCCTCCCCTCTCCTCGTCCTCGTCCTCGTCCTCTCATTGCATCACTCCCCATCCCTATTGGGGTTCCTCACGAACGAATGCGTTCCACACCTGTGGACGCATGTCTACCAGTGGGCATCCTCCTCGCACCCACACCTGTCCTACCTGTCCTCGTCCCCCTTCTCCTCCCTCATCTCCATCCGATTACGATCCCAATCCCTATGACGACATGGCCTGGGCCAACATCACGGGATCCCCTGGTCAGAGTTAGACGATGAACAATGGTTACCCTCATAGTGACTTCAGGTCTACTTGGGGGGTAATGTTACAATTCTCTTTGTTTGTCCTTGTTTATCTTTATGATTGGACTTATTTCTTTTCAGCCAAAGCCTCTTTAGACTTCCTCATCGTCTTTGGCCTAACATCTCGTACATTTCCCTCATGTGACACTATCCACTCTTGTTCTCGCCATTGTCCTCTCTTGATAATGCTGACATTACATAACCTTCAGATGACGCATCCCTTGACGGTCATTTTCACTTACTCATCGTCCGACACCACCGCATTGTATGATCTTTATCTCATTGGCTATTTCCTTTCTTATACTCGTCGAGCCTGCCCTCAATGGCAACTCACCTCGTATATAAGGCTACCTATCGTCGCCTACATACCTCAGCTTGTTTCTCCCTTGTACTTTGAGCACCTCAAATACAACACTTGCTCTCTACCATTCTCTTCCAGTGCGATCCTCATTTCACCCAAAGCCTCTGGGCCTAGGGCAGTTCTCTCAGATCCTACATCGACTCTTTGTTGACCAGATCACCTTCTGGATGATGTTGTCATCGACTTCATCACCTCCTTGGTCGACCCCTTGTCAACACCTCTTGATTGACTCCCGTCAATACCTCTCGGTCAACCTATCGTTGACATCTCTCGGTTGACCTCTGTCAACACTCCTTGCCTGACACACCGTCAGTACTCCTCGTGTTCTTGCTCCTTCCAAGGGCTATGCTCTCGCCCTGCCTGGTCGAAGTGTAACACAGTCCTTGATGGCATCTAGTTTTCTGGGGTCCATACAGACTTGTCCAGCTTTGATCACCATTCCCAAATATTCAACTTCTTTCTGATCGAAGAAGCATTTGGATAACTTGAGGTACAGCTTTTGTTCAGTCATTCGTTGGAGAACTCGTCTAGTTCTTTCATTGTGGTCGGTTTGGGAGGCTGAGTGGATCAAGAGATTGTCCATGTAGATGATTAGCCATCCTTCGGTGATGAAGTTGGTGAAGGCGTCATTCATGTATGCTTGAAATGTGGCCAGTGAGTTGCATAGGCCAAAGAACATAACGGTGGGCTCAAAGAGGTCAAATAGGGTGATGAAGGCAGCTTTCCATCGGTCATCGGGGTGAATGAGAACATTGTTGTATCCCCAGTGGACATTCATTTTGGTAAAGATTTTTGAATCTTTGAGCTGATTGACAAGGTCAGAGATGAGGGGAAGGGGGTAGGTGTTCTTTATTGTATGTTGATTTACATATTGATAGTCCTGGCAGGGGTGGAGCTTGCCATCCTTCTTGTCAACGAAAAAGAAGGAGGAGGCTTGCAGAGATTTACTAGACTGGATCTTGCCATTCTTGAGGTGTTCGTCTACAAACTCTTTGCAGACTTTTGCTTCGGTGGGGTTGAGCAGATAAGCCTTTGCTCATCTTGGGGTGAACATGTCTTGTAGATCTATTCTGTGATCATAAGGATGGGATGGGGGCAAGGTGTTAGCTGCTTCTTTGCTAAACACAGATGCATACATGTTGAACTTTTCTGGGAGTTCTAACCCTACTTTGCCCTTTTCTTGAGTGATTGTGGTGCTGAGCATTGTTCTTCTAAAATGCTCATGCATGTTTTCTGGGTTGACATTGTTGTATCATTGAATGTACTGTTGTTCTAATGGGTTTGCCTTGTTCAGGATTGTCAGGGTGTTGTGTTCCCAGTCTATAATTGGGTTAATCTGTTGGAGCCAATTCATACCTAGTATGACATCATATTTGTTGCTTCCGAGAATAAGGAAGCGATGTTGCATGGTTGAAGCATCGGTTGTTATGTCCAGGGTCATTTGGTGACATATAGTTTCTTGCTTAGTAGTGGTGCCGTCAGCATTGATCGCATGCCAAGGGCGTTTAAGCAGAATCTTCGGAAATCCATGCTTGATGGCAAAGCTTCTGCTAATGAAGTTTCCAGTTGCTCCACAATCTACCAGGGCGGTTAGTTGTACAGTGGTTTCCCTCTCTGGGACATTGATTGAAATGGGGATGGTCATAGATTTCGATTCGGATGATATTAATACAGAGAGGTACTCATCTAGAGAATCAGACACTGTTCCTGATCCTCGATCTAAAAACCCTTCTTGAGCAGGGCAGGTTCTTCTTCGGCAGAGGTAGTGAGGTGAGCCATGTTTTCTTTCTTGTTGAAGACTTCTTGCAGAATGTGTAGGACTTCATCCTTCTTGGCACGTTTGCTACTGGTGATTTCCTGAATATAGTCTGCAACTTCATCAGGTTCCTTGACTTCCGTTACACATGTTTGTTCCTTTCTGAGTGTGTGGGGAAGTGGCTTGTTTCAGTTACTGGTGCTGGAATTTCCATTTCTGGAATAGCTGGGGTGGTTTCAGCTAGAACATCTGGTCTTATGGCGGATGAAGCATTGGCCTTCTTTCATATGCCTGGCCCATTCTAGGGGGGTGAGGCAGACTGCATTGATGTCCATTGCATTTGGATCCCTCCTGGGGGCAATGTAGCATCTTTCCTTGATATTCTTTGCATGTTGCATGGCATGGAAGGTTTCTCTTGCTTGGTTGATCCAGTCTTCCAGTGTTTTGGGCTCCTTGCTGGAGTAGGTGATGTGCTCCATGATGTCGGGATGGAGGACGGTGGCAAGGATTTCACGTTGGGTGCCTTTGGAGATGTCCTTGGCATGGGCCATGAGGAGCTGGAATTTGGAAATGAATGACTTGAGTTGTTCTAGAGTCGGGGATTGGACCAAGGTCATGGCAAGCTTTCTAAGCTCTCTTTGTGCTTCCTTCTCTCCGTCCTTGAAATAGAAGGTGCCTCTGAGTTCTTTGACAAACTCTTCCCAGGTTTGCTTTGCGGCAGGGATGGTACCTGTAGTGATCCTTTCGTAATATGATTCGGCAAAAGCCAAACCAAGTCCTTTGCTCATTTTATTGAGCGCTGTTGTGATTTTCACATCTTCTGCATACATGCTGTCATTCATATTGTAGTAGGCCATTATTGCTGATGTCCACCAGTTGGCATGTTCTGTGCTTCCGCTGAAGTCATCAGGGAGGCTGGCCTTGAGTTCCGATTGTTTACTAGTCCTTGGATTGGACATCTCAACATCGGAGTCTGGAGTGGTAGGTGGGAGAGGGGATGCGATGTGAAGTCTTCCTTGGTTCATGGATCTGGCATGAGGGCAGGCTGGAAATGACAATGGGGTGTGGGGGGGCAGATGGGAAGTGGATGGAGTGGGGGTGGTGGGTGATGACGCAAGTAGATACTGATCTGGTAAATAACAACCTTGCTCTTGGAACAATCGTTTTCCTAGGCCAATAGAGAGGGTTCCCTTGTCTATTCTCTGGCAAATCTGATCCTTGGATAGTGCGAGGGTAGCAGATGTCTCATGGTGAAAGGAAGTAGAGGCGACTTCTCTTTCAGTATGAACCTCAAGCTCGTCTGAGCTGCTCTTGGTTTCTTCTTTGCTAGTAGAGTCTGCTGTGGGATCTCTATAGGGCTGATCCTCCTCTGAGGATGATGGTAGTTGGTAGGACATGGTGGGCAATGGGCTTGATAGCGAGTCGGTTGGGGTTTATCTTGATCTTTTGTTATGCGTGATGTTGAAGAGTGTAAACTCGGTGACAAGGGTGTAGACAAATAACACAGATAGTGGATGTCCTCTTGGTTGGAGTGCACTTCAAAGCAGTGGTGGCTTATCGAGCAAGGTCTAGAGTATAAGGTATGGCCATCCTTGGCTAGCACACACCAGAGAACAAGAACTATGCAGTAGATTGCATAGATCAAGATAGGGAGACTACTGTACATGGCTGCTAGTTTATGTATATATGAACTGGGGAGTGGCTATGAGTCTAGGAATAGCCTGGGAATGGAAGGAGCAGTACATATCTAAAGGACGCGAGGTGACAAGTCCCAAAAGGGGAAATGGGCTGGGTTGGTGAGAGAAGGTGAAGTCTAAAGTTAGAAGTACAAAAAGGAAAATGGACCAGGATTGTGAGATAAGGTGTTGCCCATTTTGGGTCAACAGAAAATAGAGATCTATAGATAACTCGGATCGAGTCCAGAGTTAGTAATCAAAGGAGATGACTATGTCATCGGTGTAAGGGATAATAATGAAAGGGGAGTCCTCTACCATGTGCTCATCCATCCTTCCAATAGAGATGGGAAAAACTGTATCAAAAACCCACATGTTTTGACTATTGTGTATTGCACATGATCCTTGTATTGCACACGGCAGTTCTCTGTATTGCATGTGGCTGTGTGTATCATGCATGGCAGGTCTGTATCATGCATGTGGCTAGGTTGTATCACAGGAATTTTTTGGTGGATACCTTGCCATAGATCGAGGCATATCAGGCCATGGCACATATAAACAGGGAGGTGATATCAGCTGTGTGTCACCACATACATTATGAATTAGTAACTAGTCACATGTGTCACACTCCCTCTAATTAGGCATGTTTAGCTGCAAATGGCCACCTCAGTGAGTGCTGCAGTACTTTAGCATTTGACTTAGGCATGGAGGAAATTTTACAAAAGGACCATAGGCCTGATTAGATAATATATGAGATAACCATGCTATTAGGCTGAATAATCAAGATAACAGACTTTGTTTACACATAAGAGAGTTGATCTGTACATGTGACAACAATGCACCCATGACTCATTAGGAAAATTTTTAGGAGCTGATATAAATTATCAACAAGCTGTCAATCTGGCATATGTATATATTTCCTTGCAATAGCTTATATGTGGTTACTATGTATATTGTAATATACTGATATGATGCTTATTATATTTTTATTATAATGATATATATGTTATCATTCAAAAGCTTTTAGTTGCTTGAATAATGTTAGAGCCTGTACGGTAACCACTCCCCAAGTTAGTTTTTGCTTGTACATGTTTGATCTAGGTGGCTTGATTGCAGCAGAGACTGAATCTCGCAGCAATACTACCAACCCTCGACCACGATGCTCCCAAACGACCATTACCTTGAGCAAGTCAGCAAGTGTTGTACTGCTATTCACCAGCACCTTCTCGATCTTGTTAGCATCCTCTCTTCTGTGTACATACTCATGGATCAGCAACAAAATCAAGGTGCCTCAAAGGCTAGGTGGACTGACGCTGAGATCAATGCGCTAATTGATTACCTTCATGAGCATCGGTCAGAGGCCGCACAAGGTGGCAAGTTCAAGGACTCGACGTACAATGGAGCCCTAGTCAAGATTCAACCACTCCATGCATGCGGCAAACCCAAGGATATCAAGGCACTAAGAAGCAAGGTGATGAAGGTGTGTGATCGTATGTTTGTGTAACAAAGTTCTCAACTACCCCCATAACAGCTTAGGGAGACGCACAAGGCCATCAGTAGTTGGCGCACAAAGTCCGGAGTTCACTGGGACAACATAAATGGCGCCAATATTCAGGGATCGAGTTCCTGACAAACCTTCAAAGATTTTTGCGTCAAACATGTCAGTTTTATTTGTGATCGTACGAACGGTGCTTACTGAGTTCTAGAAATGTTTCCGTGACTTTGCAAACAGTGGCTGGAAGTATCTCGAAAAGATGGACGACATATTTGAGGGTGGAACTGCCACTGGTATATATGCTTTTGTGGGAGGGGCCAGGATGAATTCAGAACAGGCCGAGGATGAAGAAATTGTCGCCCCGGAGACTTTGGCACTGACTATCTTGCCCGATGCTCCCATGGTCAGCCCGGATGTATCCTCAGACCAGGCCCTCAGCATCACTAATGCTGTCATGTCAACGAAGGCCGCCATCGACTCATTCATGGGGCCCAAACGTGCAGCCCCCACATCTCTCATCGGCATGCCTAACTGTGTCCTTCCCACTGATACTTTGGCATCCAGCCTATCACGACTGTAGCGACCGAACTTGAGTCGCAACGTCCAAAGCAAAAGCGGAGGAGGAATGCTAATGCAATGAGAAAGACAAGTCCCTCAAGTAATACTCAAGAGAGTTGCTGAGAAATGGCCAGCCCTTGTAAT
>JBBPKG010000870.1:0-11367 GCA_038089115.1 Fistulinella cinereoalba
GTAATGACCGGCTGTATTAATAATTAAGTACTCTTAGGTACGACAACACGCAACTTAGGGGTGTCTGGCGGGGTGTGTTACCAAGTATTCTTGAAATGTTCAGAAGAGCCGTTGCATATCCGAACTGACGAGCAGGGTATTTACATCTGGGTTGTGCTGGGTCAGATGGAAACAAAAGATTGACTTGCCAGTTAATGAAGCGCTAAACAGGTAAAATAACACTGATTGTTTCGACTCCTATTCTCTCCCGAACAGACGGTGGTGATGTCTACCCATGGATTCCGCTCAATGCCCAGCCCTACTTCCCCTCTACACAAACTGTGCATCGAGGACCACCTTGGCGTGCGACGTACCATTCTCCATCAAAATATAAGAGTCGATGCCCGCTGTAGGGTCTGCGGAGTGGAACACAAGGGAACGAATGCCGTGGCCCCAATGAGGGCCACTATACCCTCCATATCTTGACATAGGGTAATCCAGTCAGTCGCGCAGGGAGCTGCCGACAAAGAGCGTACCCTGAATGTTTATCGAAGCAAAAGATCACGTTATAGGTTGGCTCACGGGAGCACCATTCATTCCCGTGATCTAGTAGTCTGATCAACCTCTTGCTATTTTATTATCCAAAAACCTCACCATGGCCGGAGATGATGGCACGGAGGTTCTTGACATTGGTGTTTAATGAGTGCCAGAATGCATTGTCTTTGCCGAGTGACGAGGGCTCAAGAGAACCCTGCGTAGAACCCTGTCCTAGTGTATCGGCTGAAAAGACGCTATCACTTGTGCTCCGGGAATCAAGTATTCGAAGAAGATACTTACCATTCAAACCGGGGTTGACGGAACTGTTCAAAGTCTTCTGCACGGCTTGGATAGCATGTCTAGGTGTCTGTCAGTAAACAGTGGCTCAAGGCTTACGATGAGGCCTACGGAGGTATATGCACGAAAGCGAGTGCGCTCCGTTGTTCTGCCGGCCCCCAAACGGCATCCATCTTTCCCGTTTCGTCTGTGATCCATTCGGCTACGGTGGAGTCCACCCAGTCTGGCATGTGAGTGCCATTCGTAAACACGCCACCTGGGACTTGTAAGCAACCTTCAAACCTCGTCCACCACGTTCACATACCTCTGGAGTCAAAAAACCATAAAACCAACACAGGACTCTCATCTTAAAGAAAGGAACAGTGGTGGGGTGAGACTTCATAGAGATTAGCCCACGCAAGCTCACCCGTCGGCCTCTGGTAAACGGGAACCCAGTAGTTTGCTGGCCCACCGTCGCCTCCTACTCCGGGCGGGGAAAAGCGCGTGTAGCTCCGAGGAGATATATTTAGTTCTCGAACCATCTCTCCCGCACGAGTAATGTTAATATCACTGTCATGATTCTGTCGCGACCCATGAGTTCAACGCGAGTAGCACATAGAGTATGTACTGACGCCTGAAGTGGAGGAAAAGGGTATCCCGGCCGCGTTCAAGGGACGGACTATAGAATCAATGAGAGAGGTAGCATTCTCGCGAAAAGTATCTATCATTTCATTTTGATAAGACAGGAGAAGAAATCCCTCTGGCTCACCTTCTCCCGTTATGAGGTCTCCGTTGATGACACTGTACCGATAATAGTTAAGTAATGCCTTCCTCCGGAAATCGCGCTCCACTCACACATAGTCCGGTGTCTCGGTTTCCAGCACTTTCTCCATCAGTTTGGTCGAATTGATATCTTGCTGTGGCCCCCACGCATCCCAAGGATTCTCTCCAAAATGAGTGTCCGAGAATACGGTGAGCTTGAAGGTACCATCCTTGTTGAAGGTGATCCGCGGCTTGTCAGGGTAAGGATTGAGCGCCGGTGATGGCGAGGCTGTGGCTGTCTGTGGGACTTGTGCGCGCGAATTGATCGCATACGCATAGATGGAAGGCGCGTAGATAAAAGGAATGAAGGAGCACGCTTGAACTACGAGTGCTACTCGCATCGTGATGGGCTATCTGATGACTATGCGGCTGGGACGAGCGAGGGCCAAAACGTCGAGTGCGAGTTCGTTGAGTTCACACTCAGCCGGACTGAACGACTATTGCCAGCGGCCTTGGCCTCGTGGTACACGGCCGGACTGAGGTTGTGTACTGCGCCAGACTAGCACAGGTTTCTTGAACTGTCACGTTTGGCGAGAAGGCAGAAACTCAATTGGCAAGAAATTGCTACCGGATGATTCAAGCCACAGTATAGGGGCTACGCACTGCCACGCAATCCAGTACCGACGTACGACAGGAAAATGATAGCTACACTCGCAGGATCACTTGGTACATCGACTTGTCGAGCGTATGATACAGCAGAATTACGGCACATGGCGGGACCTATCTATTAGAAGAGAAGGGAGAAACTGGGCAGCGTACGAGGAAATGATGAGCGGCGACGGATATGGAAAGCGACACTTGGTTTTACTCTTCTGACTTGATCTTCTTCGCGCTCGGGCCGTCTTGATCAACGAGCACAGCGGATTCATCAGATTCTTCTGTAGCTTCTCTCTTCTTTGGATAAAAATGGTTTCGTGTTTCGTGGGCCCAGTCTGTAATGCCGGAACGTCCTTCGTAAGAGACTAACACGCCGAGACGCGTAACCCAGTAGGCGAAGAGGACGATTGCGGTCGTGAAACTCGCTGCGACAAGAAGGGACCAAAGAGTGAAAAACAGGCAAACCACTGGATGTACGCCAGTTAGACAAAAGTTATTTGAGATTGATAGCGGCGAACCGAGAACAGCTTCAATGCCAATGAACAGGATAGCTGCGATTACAAGCGCGACAAATGCGATGAAGGAAAAGGTGAATATGGTGAGACCACTGGGCAGAGTGTTGAGAGAACAAACGCGCAGTGAGCGTGGTAACGCACATAAATGATAACACAGGGAGCACGGAAAAGCCAGCGAAGATGGACAGGAAGGTCTGTGGCAGCATTCATACATCTTTGGCAAGTAGAAGGGTTAGAAATACCATTGTAACTGGCTTTTTCTTGAACTGAAGAGAAGCATAGCGCAGGACAGGCTGGGCGTATTCTTGCTCAATCCTACCGATGAAACGACCGTCACAGCGACATATACAAGCGACTAAAAGGATACTCGCAAGTCGGAATATTGTCTGACGATGGCGGCACTTCTTTGAAAGTAACTCGAGAGGCTTTCTTCCATGGTGTTCGCCCGGTTTGTATTTGCGTCCGTGTCGTTCATAGTGGTCGAAGTGCAAAAGCGGCGAGTGATGGAATGCTATGAGCCCACTTGGAAGCTCGGCAATGGTATCACGTGGGCTGCTATCTGACTTGATCACCTACCGTCACTTCGCGTCGAAATGAGCGGTCGCAAGCTCAACCCAACCGAGCTCAAGCTCCATCAAGCGGCCCTAGCGACAAACGAAAAGGTTCTTCCTACCGGAACGTCTAATCGTCATGGCTGACCACCGAGATAGACATTATCCATCAAGGATGCGGAAAAGCTCATTCCAGACGGGACAGCCCGCACGGCAGCCATCAACTTTTTGCTCGGCGCTGTGCGTGACGCCCTTCTGCATGCGTCTCAGAAGGTCTGACGCGTTTGCAGGGCATGTTTAAAGTCATGACCAGCTCGGGTGGAGTCACGGCTTTCCGTGCTGTGATGAAAAAGGAGATGGACGTGTGCGTTTCCAACGGTCCTTCTCCCCGGACGTCG
The DNA here is from genome assembly GCA_038089115.1 of Fistulinella cinereoalba. NCBI lineage: Eukaryota > Fungi > Basidiomycota > Agaricomycetes > Boletales > Boletaceae > Fistulinella > Fistulinella cinereoalba. The sequence continues at coordinate 3,676 of JBBPKG010000870.1, forward strand.
TGATGTGGATCCTCTTTCCGCAGGAAGAAAGATATGAGCGGCGAAGAGACCATGGTACTCAGTCATATCCAAGCCTCGGGAAACGAAGGCATACATTCTTTCGATCATATGTTGACAAGTGCTCACATGCATAGCAGGTATATGGACAAAGCATCTCAAAGCCAAGACCGAACTCCACCAGACCGTGATCGATCGCTGTTTGAAATCTCTCGTCCAGAAACAGCTTGTCAAGTCAATCAAAGCAGTACGCGTGCGTTGGTTTCTTCTTCGCATGGTGGAACCGACTGAAGTAATTGATTCTAATTAAGCATCCCACTCGAAAAATATACATGCTTGCACATCTGGAGCCGTCCGTGGAGTTAACAGGCGGTCCGTGGTACACGGACAACGAGCTCGACACTGAATTTATCAAGCTTCTTTCGACTGCTTGCCTACACTACATCCGCGATCGTGTTCGTAATCCTAATCCCCTTACATTCTGCAGTCGCCCATGACATTCCTGCCAGTCTTTCCCGAAACAATCAGGGAAGCGCTCTTTTCAGAGCCAGCAACGTCTATACGCGATAGGTGCAGCACCTTCATATCCGTCCGCACAGCAGATACAACATTTCTTAAGCAAAAGCAAGATCACTGAAACGGAGCTGGGCGTCGATCATGTAGAGATGCTTCTTCGTGTCCTGGAGTTGGACGGGGAGATTGAAAAGGTATTGCTTGATGCGATCGTGCTTCCTTGGCGTGGTTCATGTCGCGTAGATACCCGCGTTCGTGGCCGCTGTATGGGATTCCAAGGCAACATCTGATACGGAGCCTGACTCGGATCCCGAGGACAGTGACAAGGGACGCTCAAGCTCGAAGAAACGAAAGCGGAACTCTTCAAAGAAGAGTAATGGATCGAGCAAGCGGAGGAAGCGATCAGGGGATTCGGACGAAAGTGACTCCGAGGATCGTTCGAATGGCAAGAGGAAAAAACGCTCTCGGGATAGTGACAACAGTGACGAAGACATTGACGAGCAAAGGAAAAAGAAGAAGAGACACAAGCATAAATCACACAAGGACGCTCATACAGATTCGGAAGACTCGGAGGGTGGTCACAGAAAGAAGCGCAAAGGAAAGTCTAAGAAACGGGATAGCTCATCCTCGGAAAGTGCAGACGACTCGGAGTCGGAAGATGAAGCTGAACGATTTCACTCGAACATAAAGGATAAATCATCTGCCAAGAAAGCGTCTGTCTCCAAGGTGAAGCATCAGAAGTCACCCTCGCCAGCTTTGGAGGAGATGACTGTCGGCGGTTCCTTTCTCTATCGAGCAATTAAACCAGAGCGGGTGGTTCTTGGGTGGTCTCAAGCGCCATGCGGAAGATGTCCAGTCTTCGACTTCTGCAAGGACAAGGGCCCTACCAACCCTCAGGAGTGCGTGTATTACGAAGAATGGTTTGCCTTGGGCACAGGTGTACAAAAGGCTGTGGCACCCGCTGCTAGGATAGAGTTTTAAAGATGCTCATTGTGCACTCAGATGTAGCAGGTAATTCCCCTCGGTGGTTGTTTCGCCAGAAAACCCTTAGTTCTGTTAACTGGGCTAAGCCGTTTTTACCTTGATCAATCCTTTCATCATGTCGAAACTGTTCCCGTCCGGCTGCAAGTCGATGTACTGACCACCGCCTAGTGGCTCAGTGCGTAACAGCCCGTGATCGGGCGTGATACCCATTATCCGAACCTTGGTATGGGGAGTTATCGTGGTAAGAGTGATAATCTGGCCGCTGTAAATGGACGGATCAGATCTTTAAAGGAAAGGATCATGTCTCTACGCACGAATGTAGCCAAGAGTCAGTGTATCGATCCATGAAAGGTCTGAAGCCTTTACTTTCTTCATCAAGGAACGAATTCCACATACGCTCAAATGTCGTCAGAACAGCTGCAGTTACCCGTTCAACAGTGAGACTAGAAGCAATGCCCCGTCCGCGCGCCAAGGCCTCCAGTTGAGCGAGTGAACCGACCGGTGGTTCGTTCAAAACGTTTAACCCACACCCTACACCACATTATAAGAAGGCTCTGGAAACAGATGCATACATACCAATGATGACATCTACTGAATTTCCTCCAAAACTGGTATTAACCAGTATTCCTCCCAATTTTTTCAACTCCACTCTCCTCGATGGCTCTTCAGCTGGGAACTCTCCATATATGTCGTTTGGCCACTTCAGCTTGATTTTCGTTGCCCATTCATTTGCTGGATCGAGTGCTTGACACGCTTCAATGACAGCAAGCGCAAATAGATATTGGACAAAAACAAGATTTGATGACCGGATGGAACGGCTGTTATAATCTAAAGGATTCAAAGTCAAGAAAGATGGATAGAGGGATATAGCTTGCCGAAATTCACGGTTTTGAGAGGGACACTAAGTTTTAAAGAAACCATCATGCTACCCGCGGGGGAAAGCCATACATTTTTGCCCCTTCCTCGACCTGCTATCTGTCTTGTAGCGCACGAGACTAGCGGGGAAGGGAGTGCACGAAGGAATTTTGGATTCCTGCAGGACAAATGATAAGCCGGAAGCGGAGGTGTAGCCTGTTCACCGACCTGTCAAGCATTATTTGCGTGCTGGTGACCACTTCGCCGTAAAAGAGCACGTCACCTATCGTTAGGTCGCCGGTGTTTCCGGCAGCGCGGAATTCGTCAAGTGCAGTGAAGAACGTGCTCGGTGAGAAGAGGGGGGTGTAAATCTTTTCTTGCTCGATTGACAATGGCCGAGCTGTGACGATAACGTCTTTTATTTCTTCTTCAGCATCTTTCCACAATAAATCGAGAATTGGTTGGTCAGACAAACGGTCCACAGCAGGAATTGCATGAGTAAAGTGGAATCGAAAGATGTCTTGCTCGTCGGGGAAAACCGCGGTCTCCGGCGTAGCCACCTTTGCGGTGTCATCTTTGATAGTTAACCCTGAGAAAGCCGTCTCGAGAATCCTATCAGGAAACAAGGCGCGCACGATTTGACTCCGAATATTCCACTTCTCTGGATGAGCGAGAAGCAACTGGGGGAGAATGTCCGAGCCAGGACGCTTACTCTCGTTTGACCCCGGAAAGCCGAACCGCATACCGAGGGCAGATAGGGTTGGTACGAATAACTGATCTGGGAGAGGTGGCGAGCATGACCAAAGCGCGATGGTGCCGCTTTCACTAAGTACCCCTGCAGGTGTTTTGTTATCCGCATACCATCCGAGCACCCGTAGCCCCTTCTCAAAGTCGAGCGTTGATGATGTACGCATAACCGCCACTTCCTTCTGGCCATAATCCACCATGGCAGGCGTGAGGACGGGTGATGGAAAAGAGAGGTGAAGCGAGGCCCTTTTGTCAACTAGCCGAAGAACGCTTGTGTCCTCGACGAGCCCGAGACCAGCACCCGCCTCTCCGTGCAGACCGAATAATCCTTGTGATCTGCTCGCGTTCACACCTAAGGCCAGTATTCTCCCGCCAGATTCGGCGTATTGGCGCACTCCTGCATGGTGGTCTGGCGCTGCAAGAAGGACGAGGAGACCGCATGCTGTTTGCCATGGGTTATCTGCGACCGCGAGGGCATCGGGGGAAATACACTGAGGGAGGTAGTGGGGAACGAGGATGGAGGACAGGAGTCTCTGTATTTGGGCCGCATGCGCATGCGTACTTGGATACACGAGCACGTTCATGATCTGCTCGAAGATCGAGAACTTTGGGAATGACGCTGCATTGACGCAGAAGTGAAGCCTGGGAAAAAGCCGGGCCCGACATGGTATTTAGTTCGATGGTGAACCACGAGCCGTCGTAGCACAATGGTAGTGCGTTGCCTTCCTAAGGCAAAGGTTGTGGGTTCGAGCCCCATCGGCGGTACTGGATAAACACGGTGGCTCACCTTTTTGACTTCGCAGTGTGTGCGCTTCTTGCTTCGTGATTCCTTTTCCATAGTCCTACCAGCAAACCAGAGCTCCGTTGCGTAGCTCCGGTGAAGAGTGATTTGGGGAGACGAACTTGAAGAGCGAAACGCACGTAAATTCGAGCACCCCAAATTCCAGCCTAGTGCCAAGATCATCGCGTGACGTTGTTATCATATATTCCATTACTTTAAAACACCACACCATCAGCGCGAGGCAAACGGACCACCTCTGATTATCGCCCTCGCGACCGAAACCCTAAACAAACGTCCCCGAGCCTCAACGCCTTGTATCTTCACCTCCATCCATCATAATGGCAGCTCCCTCACCGTTGATCAAGCTGAACCTCCCTTCCCCGGAGGAATACAGAAAAAGAAAAGTCGCCCTTATTAGTGGTACGTGTCCCTGTCGATGCAGTCGCGCGGACAATGACACGCGGTCAAAATGCTCGCGATGACAATTGGCTCGTGATCTGCCCGATTTTGTCACACAAATTACGCACTCTCGCTGATCGTGTCCGACACAGGTGTCACCGGCCAAGATGGCTCTTACCTGTGCGCTCTCTCGTCTCACAACTCTAGATCGCCTTTTGACCCCGTGCCATAGCACAGAATTACTCCTCGAGAAGGGCTACGAAGTGCACGGCATCATCCGTCGGTCCTCGAGCTTCAACACCAATCGTCTGCAGCACTTATATGCGGACCAACATGAACGTGAGCGTTATCTCTCGGTCCTCCAGCCACCTCATCGATCCTCGACCAGGTCCCAACAAGTTCAAACTGCATTATGGGGATCTCTCCGACAGTACCAACCTCGTGTACATCCTCGCCCAGGTGCTCCCGACCGAGATTTACAATCTCGGCGCACAATCGCACGTCAAAGTCTCGTTCGAGATGGCCGAGTACACCGCTGATGTCGATGGCGTGGGAACTCTCCGTATCCTCGACGCCATCCGAACGGTTGGACTTCAGAAACACGTGAGGTTCTACCAGGCGTCGACGTCGGAGTTGTATGGCAAGGTCGTCGAGACGCCCCAAAGCGAGACGACGCCGTTCTACCCACGCAGTCCGTATGGCGTCGCCAAGCTCTATGCGTATTGGATCACGGTCAACTATCGCGAGGCATACGGGATGTATGCGTGCAACGGGATCTTGTTCAATCATGAGAGTCCAAGGCGTGGCAGGACGTTTGTCACGCGCAAGATTAGCCGAGCAGTAGCCGATATCCACCTCGGCAAGCAAAACTGTCTCTATCTTGGGAACCTGGATGCGCAGCGCGATTGGGGTCATGGTGAGTCTTATTGCGGGTTTTATGTCTTTTTTTTTTTGAGTATATGCGCCCCCGTTCGCAGCCAAGGACTATGTAGAGGGCATGTGGCGCATCCTCCAGCAGTCCGAGCCTCAGGACTTTGTCCTTGCGACAGGCGAGACCCACCGAGTGCGTGAGTACGTCGAGAAAGCGTTTGCTGTTGTGAAGATTACGATCAAGTAAGCATTTCTCTTCATGAAAACTAGGGACCTCCCTCATTGGTACATATCTCGCAGATGGCGTGGAACTGGTGTCGATGAGGAAGGCTATGACGTTAACACTGGTCGAGTCCTTGTCAAAGTGGATCCTCAGTACTTCCGGCCTGCTGAAGTAGAGTAAGTTCCATCCCAACATTCTGTGTTATGGTATACTAAAGGGGGTAGCCTTCTCCTCGGAACCCCCGCGAAAGCGGAGCGTTTACTTGGTTGGACTCGCAAAGTGACCTTTGACCAACTCGTTACTGAAATGGTCACATGTGATCTCCAAGCTTCTCGGAGTCTCGTCGAAGATCAAAACTAGGTACCTGTTTCATAGGCGCCGTCTGGCTCAATGTCGTACTAAACCCGTGGATTCCATCGATTCTGAGGCGGAGACAAGACTTCGTTGGCTTTCTGTTGTTCTTTTTCATTACTTGTATGTTTGTTGAATTCCGGCATTAACATAGCAAATTTCGACGGGTGTGAGCGCAGCAGATTGTCTGACAAGGCTTTATTTACATAGGTATGACAGTAGTCCGTCAATGGCTACTTTTACCAGTTCTAGCATTCGCATAGTTCGCCAAGAACCAGTTGACGGTTTCCTTGAGGGCTGAAAATAGATATGAACCAGGAATCTGATAGAAGGAACGCCTGTTACGGACCAACGTCGAACGGGGTGAACTTGAACTCGGGACCGATCAGCTTCAACAGCTTCTCATTTGAGGCGGGCTTGCGATCTTGTCCATTGTCTTTGGGCTCGTTCTCGAATGCCGCCCCTCCGTGGAACTGGAGGACATCGACGATCGAGTTGACGACCTGTCTGATGCTAATCTCGTCCTTTTCGTGCACTGCACAGGGATTAGCTAACCTGTAGGTGATATGAAGAGTTGCGTACCAGAGAAGATGACAGGTTCGACGCTATCGTATTCGCGGAGCTGCCAGATGAACAGCTTCGCGAGATCACGCGAGTAGATGAATTGGCGCAAGGGCGATCCGTCACCCTTGACCTGGAGTACCTCCCCTTTCTCTACACAATGCTGAGTCCGCTTCGCCAAACATGCACTCTGGGCACTCACGTTTGGCAAGATAACACTTGTGAATCAGAGCGGGTATCACGTGGGCGTCGTGGAGGTCACTGCGCATCTGATAAGACATGGATCGACACGTGTCCTACGGACTCACAAGTTATCGTGAGGTCCAAACACGTTGGTAGGGATAGCGGAAGTGAAGTTGCAGCCAAATTCTTCCTTGTATGCGCTGTAAGATCGCGTGAGCAAGGGCACGGCGAGCATTGGGAACACGCGCACCGATTCTGGACGTCGACCATTCGCTTGGCATACGCATAGCCCATGTTGGAGTCGTGAGGGGGTCCGAGGTGTACCTTCTCCTCCGTAAGGGGGTACTCGACCTTGTCGGGGAACACGCATGTCGAGAGACACGAGATCACTTTCTGTGTGTTTTTGATACGAGCGGTGTGCAACACGTTGTCGTTGATCAATATGTTCTCCCGGAAAAACGTCATCTGTGGTATAGATCGGTCGGCCAAGGCGTCCAAGCACAGGTCGCGTACAGACCTTTTTCTCTCGGTTGGCAAAGAGACCTCCGACTGATCGCGAGTCAGGCATAGCATGACACGAAACGATTCAAGACATACCGATCGCCGCCAGATGAATGACATGGGTGGGCTGGTACTTTTCAAACAGCCGTAACGTCGACTGTGGGTCCCTGCGTTCATGAGCATCACTCCACCGGACCAACAGAGAGCCATTACCTCAGGTCGGCGTCGCGCGAGCTGGCAAAGATCCACTTTTCGCCAGGGCGCTTTCCAAAACGCGAACCCTCGGGCTCGTTCTCGATAACGTATTCGATGGCTTTGCCGACGAGGCCAGTACCTCCGGTGACGAGCACGACAGCGGGCATGGATAGATGGTGCAGCGCGGCGATCCGAGTAACGCCCCGTGATATTTTAGGCAGTTTGACATGCAAATGACAGAGATCATGCACATTTTGGTGTGAATTTCGTGAAAAGTTATTTTGGTGTGGATTTCGAGCTTTGGTCGGCAAGGCACCGAGTCGCGGCAGGAATTGTCAGCATCAAGTTGGCATTCACCTAATACTGGCTTGTCCGTGGCACGTCTACTTTTGACGCCTTTCAATCTGCATGGACCATTTATTGAATGTTTATATGGGCCATAAGATCACCTCAAATTATTTAAAAATCAATCTTACCACATACATCAGCAAACCAACCTTCCACTGTATAGTCTGTAGTCTATATAATTCTT
>JBBPKG010000871.1:0-11318 GCA_038089115.1 Fistulinella cinereoalba
ATGATGCCGTCCCTCCAGGACCACCCTCTCCCGATGCTTGCATCCGACAGCGCGTCCTCCGCCTCCTCCTCCTCCTCGCCCCCCTCCCCCCCCGCATTCAGACACCGTCTCAAGCTGAACAGATCCCCCTCCCCTCCCCGCCATCGCCCATACTCTCCATCGTCCCGCGAAGCCGATATCGCACGCCTTCTCGACCCCACTTACGCCTCCCCCCCACCCGTCTCCCCCCTTTTCAAGCCCTCTAGGGTCCTCGTCCGGGAGGTTTATGTCGACCACCATGGCGATTTCCACGATCCAGACTACCGTGACTTCCCCCCCTTTGGCCACTCCCACGTACAACCCCGCCAGCGGTGGGACAATCGCTTCCCAGACGCCGACGACGAGGACGACGAGGACGAGGACGAGTGTCGGGACCAGCGTCGACCTTCGCTTGAGCTTCAGCCCCGTAGGCCCTCCTCCACGATCGCCTATTTCCCCTCTCCCGTCTACTACCCCTACGAGGAGCCCGCATCATACGAGTCGCGCTACCTGGCAGAGGACGAGGACGAAGAAGTAGATCAGTTCGAGCGCACCCCGCTCAAGGAAAAGTCGTTCTATTCCCGTGCCCGGTCACCTACCAAGCGACCCAAGACTCCAAAGGCCCAGCAGGAGAAACTAGCCTCTGAGGGCGATCAGGTGATCGAGGCTGACTCTGAGTGGACGTGCGTTGATCTCTCGTCCTATTTCGCTTGTCCTGATCTGTTTCCCCAGGCCGACGTGCACGCAGAGCCTTCGTCGCCACTGGCAAGCCATCACCCTTTCCCTCCGCTTTACCCTTTTCCGCACGAAGCGGAGACTCAGGCGCCGCATGACTGGTTGAGCGTTCCCTCGCCCTTTCGGTCGCTCGCAGCGCATATTGTATATGCATTCCCTATTTTTGCGCGTATGCCACCAAGGGGAGCCGCGTCGTATGCATTCCATCCTCTTGGATATTGCGACACGCCGCGCGACGCGCTCCACAACTTGGATCCGCATGCGCCGCATAACAAGCTTCTCACCATACTCGTTTGTCGCTCCCCACATCTTTGGATCCCCGCGCAAACCGCGGGTTCTCCCCCGCCACCATTTTATTCTCACCTTCTATTCGTCGGTTGCAACACCTTTCTTCGGTTTCGCGGTTTCATATTATTATCTGATGCTCACCATCTTTTCCATGCTTTTCATTTGCGACACGCTATGCATTTTCCATCTTCCTCTCATCACACTGCTACTTTTTCACATGGAACGGTATCTATTTTCATCTATCGAGTTGACCCTCTGGAGGGTATTGGAACGGTCACGTTTATGGTCATTTGGATCAATGGAGCAGAAGAGGTATAGATAGAGGCACATCCACTACTCGGTGGAACGGATATAGGATAGTCACGCCTTGCGAAGAATGAAACGAAATGAATGTCTACACATGTGTGATTTCGAACTCTAGCCTCCATGCGTGACCGTCGCCATCGACTGCCAATTTGGCCATGATATGGCCTTTACCGGTGGTTTCATGCATCTAGTGAGACCGATTGCTGGCAACGGCTTCGCCGCTAAACCATACAGAGCGAGCCCGCCAGCAGTCCGCGCGAAAAGACCGTAGGAAAAATATCGACCGTGTCGTAAACCCCGATGTCACCTCCAATTCCGAGTCTTGTTGCAGCCCTCGCCTCCGAACGATAGGACAATCAGTATGGCGAGATTGTAATCGCGCCGCAGTTGGCCCCGGACTGCGCGCAGCCCAGCCCCTGACACATCTCAAAGCGGGGGTCGACAGTCGATCTGGCTCGGCCGACAACGAATCAACGAGCGGCATCGGCCGGGAGCTCCAATATTCTAAGCTTCCGATTCGTTGGGGCTTGTAGGGTCGCACACGACAAAACACGCGTATACAAGTTTTTTGAGTTCGATGCTGGTGACGTGCGCGGTCCTCATTCATCGCGTCGCTTTTTTTTTTTGACTCGGCAAGATCTCATTTTCCGTCAGGTCTGGGCTTCTTGACATAACCATCACCCAAAGGCCACCGACGGGGCGGGCCCTGCGCGAAAAAAATAGTATCCATCCCTGAGCGTCTAGGTCGCAATACTCGAGGGATCAAAACATGCCTCCTCGAGGTTTTTGTTTTACGTCCTCCCTGAACTCGTTGGCTCTCACCTGACCGAGATTGGGGCCTGTGGCGGGCGAACCGAGACGTCTGTTTTCAAATCGAGAAGGTTGAAAGAACTAAAAAGATTGGCGCGCCGCACCGTGCGCGTGTCTGGCCATCTTTATCCATGTGCGCTTTTACCCGAACACGAACCCAAGCAGCCGAACCTGGATCGTACGGACTTGTGGGCGCTTAGCCAGCAAAGGAAAGGGTTGAGAACCTGCACGTACTTTTTCTCCATGTGCTCGGGAAGTTCACTCAACCGATAGGCTCGATGCACACAACGCCGGCTTCTGACGCGAACGGGACCAAAATCCGATGAATTTTCGTGTTCTGTTGGTGGAATGATCGCTGCGCGTAGTATGGTGTTTCGTGATCTGCGTAAGCGGGCTGTCGGTCAACAACAGGCCCATGATGGAGATGCGTCGTCCCGGCTGATATTGGACGAACAAAAATGCTGCCTGTATGCGCCCAGTTTACGTCGAGCGGCGACGGTCCCCACCCAGTATGATGGGTGACAAATTCAAACCTGCCTCGGATGAGAAGATGCAGTGGTTGGTTCCTGACATGCTTAGCTTATACCTGCAGCGCGCGCGCCTCCCAGGACAACGGCTGGATCTGTCGGGCATGTGGCCGCCCCAAATCAAGTCTCAGGTCATGCGAGTGCTGTCCCTTTTTTTGGGATCCTGTGCTCTCCGTTGACTCCCCTTGAACGTTCTACAGATGCGAGAATGCAACGACGGACTCTCTGGTACAGTACTATGTTTGTCTCTATACAATTCCTCTGATCTGGCCAAGTTACTTCAAGCTCATTACTCCGAATCCGCCTTTTCAAACCTTTTTTTTTTTTTGGCTTTTTTACACAATTTGCACGGCTGCCCTCGGTAAGTGTGGTTCCGTGTGCGCGCGCTGTCGGCGATATGGTCGATCAATGTAACCTCATTCGCGCCTTATCAAGCACGCCGTTTACGCGCGCTCGCCTTGGAAACCTTGCGTGCACTACCCACAGAGGCGCTCCCACACTTGAATCAAGGGTTTGCTCATTTTGCCTGCAACATCAGTCAGATGTGATTTGGTAACATCGTCGGAGAAGACCTAGACCCATGTACTCCACTGGCGCATGGTATTCGTCCGTTTTTTTTACTCTTTTACTTCGCCGGTTACCCTCTCCGAAATCCTGTGGTCCTGCGTCCATTCTCCGCCTACATCTTGCGCGAACGTTCGATAGAGGTCCGGTTTCGGACCTTGTTATCTCCGGGGTTATCCCCCACGTGTCCCATTCCTTCCGTTATCATATCTAGCCGAGCGCGCCAGGGTCCTCATGCGTGACACAATCGCTCCGCTCTCATTCTTCGACATGAACGTTCTGCCATGGTCTTTCACCGGTTAACTCGCGCACGGAAGGCTATCCGCTTACTTTTGTACGATACCTGGTCTGCATGGCACGGGATTATTTGTTTCGCTGCCGTTGGGCGTCGTCATCGTGACTTGAATGTGCTTCGGTACTCGTACGATTACCACGTTCGTTTCATTGCCGCTCACGGGGCGAGAAAAAGTGGCTGCCTCGCGGATCCCGCATGGTTGCAATATAACCCTCCAGGCGCAACACCCCGACACGCAGCTGCGCTGGCCCTGCGGAGGCTGTGCGTGCTGCTGAGCTGTTTTTTCCCCATGATGCTGTTCGGGCTGCGGATATCCGAGCACGTCGCCGAGTAGCATACCCCGACCGGTATATCCTGTGCACCTACGCCGGCAATGCTCTTCGCTGACGCCATGCTTGATTTCGAGGTATTGATGCAGTGGTTCGATGTAGAAGCCACGTGACCATCTCCGCCACCCATATCCACGACCGCGTCCGATCGTTGCCTCGTATCTGGCCAAACATATCGTGCGTTCCTGTGACGTATGATCGCAGTCTGTTTTACATCCATTGATGAGTGTACAGCTACGCGACATACATATATATTCATTTTCGCTCCGCATGCGCCTCAACCCCGCCTTTCACGCTTGTGAGGCTTCCTTTATGACGAGGGTATGCGTGGGCATGGGCATATGACGATGGTTATTTTCATATTTGGAAAAGCTTCGTTCATTCCCCGGCAACCCGGCGAATTCTCTCTTGGTTGTAATCACGAGGTGGCCGCGTTCTTTCCTTTTCAGCCATCCCTCCGGTAAGAGCCGGAGGGAGAAGGTGGGTTCGAGGGTTTTCTAGAGCGGCGGTTCCCACAAACGCTGCACTGAGATGCAGCGCATCATTTGATCTTGGTGGGGGGGTCTATACACAGCAATGCGTGTCTAGGGATCGATTCTTCGATGCTTCTGTGACGCAGACGAGGATGGCTGCCTGTGGGTGATCGAGGATGGATCGTAAGGCGGTGACGAGCGTGGGGCCTCGGTGTTCCCCCACACTGGTCCCTCCGGCCCTCCGGGATCCCGGCGTCCGACATGGTGGCGTGCGCTGGAAGGTTCTCGGCTTTCTTCTGTTGGACAAACATTAATCGAGCCACAGGGAATGATCGCGGCATCTTTACTCCTTTGTGTGCCACCAACAGGTGCAGTTTTGTTTCCCTTGTCGTCCAAGGCTCGGCATCTCTTGACCAGGTGGCGCGCCTTGCTCCCTACGACTCGATGACATCAGGGCCCAAGTTACCGATCTGGGGTAACCGATTTGACGCGTACGGATGCGCCCTATGACGTCCGGACGAATGCCCGTGACATGATGCCTTTATGACGTCGAGTCCCCGCTTGCATGCATGATCATATGATCAATGCGCTCTAATTCAAATCAGACAAAGGGCTGGGGTTTGCGGTGGACTGATAAGGGTATCTGATAACGGCTGCTCTGCATCCCATCATCATGTCCTTGCGGCCTGCGCTGGAGCCATCTACAGCATTTGCGTGGATGAGCCTCGCGGACGCGGGTAGGACGAGCTATCTTTCCATTTGCTTTTTGCAGATGTGACAGGTTGCCCCGCATATTGATACGATAGGGGTATTGCTTATCGCATACCCATTTCGCATGCAACCCGAATAACGATCTGGCTTCTAGTGCCGTGGCGTCCGTGACGAGGTGGGTCCTGCGGCGGTCTGATGGGCATATAACGTAGGTGCGTGCACGCGTTTCGGCCGTGTATTTGGATCGTGGGTGTGTCCGCGGGCGATGGCGTTTTTATCCTGGTCGGTGCCCTGCATGACAGCATCAATGGGCGTGGAGGGCGCCAGATATGGAAGGTGCTTATAGGGGCAGGTCCCGGATTGGGTAAGGGCTAGCCGACGGGGCGCAAACGGCAAGCATTCCCCGTTCATTTGGGTGGTGGGCCAATCCATTTGGCCTGTGCGGAGGTTTGTCAGATGATCGATCACCTGACGCGGCAGGGATTTGGCTCAGCTCGATGCCGTTAGATCAGCAACATCAACAACATCATGTTATCTCAGTCTGTTGCAATTTGTGATGTAGTCCCTCATCTGAGCAGTGGGCTCGAATGGGGTAGGATGACGTTATTAGCAGGAGCAGGAAAGGGGTGTTTCTAGGGTTTTTGGGTAAGTGGAGGCCTGAGCCAGGAAAACAAAATGGCTGATTGGATCCGACAGCTAACGCTATCGCGCGCGAGGGTGGTTTCGGCGATCGAGAGGACTCATGTGAAGACATCTCGTGCGGCACGGCGGGCCGTTGCTCGTTCCGCGGCGCAAGTCGTGCTCAGCTGCGGAGTTGAGCTCGGAGTTGCCAAGACATTCAGATGAGTCAGCAGTGCTTCGTCATCTGAAAACAACCACGACCTTGTCTTGTTTCGTTGCCATCCGACTGTGAGCGGGTGACAGCATCGCGGTGCGATAGAGGGAATTTGTCATGGAGTTTGCTCATATGACTGTTAAGAGTTGCTACCATACGATGGCGTTGACAGTTCCTTGTACCTTTCTCAAGGTGGTCATGATGCCGTCATCCCGATTCCTGACTCATCCGCGCGTAGGCTATGTGTAGATCATTGCTACTTGGCTGAAAAGGTAAATGGGAACGAGTAGATAGGTTTTTGGGACAGGGCCGCATCGTCTTTCTTGTCTCTGTTAAATTTACTTTTCTCACGAGGACTCGGTTGTCGGAGGTTGTATTACCAATGATGTTTCTATATCTCTGCTATGATCGCCAGTCCACGGCATGCCACTTCACTGAAGCCGAATGACGCGTACGCATCTAGCATATGCCATGGCTGTCTGCAATGACTACTCTCGTGTTCGTGCCCTGACAGCCTGAGTCAGTGCATATGCACGTGGATATAGTATGGTGAGCCTGCCCAGTCGCGCTGACAGAGCAGATCTGACTTGCACTTTGGCTTTGTCAACTGAACCACCGTCACAAGGGGCGGCGCACGTGAGATTTGAGCATTGTCGAGGGACGGAAGTAACTTTATTTGGAACATACCGATAACCAATCCATCCGACGTCGGACGTTAGTCCGTGAGAGGTGGCCTCGCCGCGTGCGGCATTGCAATTCCCGGAGAAATGCTGGAACTGAAAGTGGGCTCAAGGTCGAGGGGTGTATATATATCATTGTCTCTCTATCCCGCTCTCTAAGAACTGTCTCATCTTACGCCCTCACACTTGCGCAGACTAATTCCCGGGTCCGACCAGAATCGAACACGTCCAGCGCGAAGGAAAAAAGAGAGTACGGTACAAAGCTCCGTATTTCGTAATGGCCGCAACGACAACGCATGAAGATACCCACGTCGAGAAAGAGAGAGCGGCACCTGGCGCTTCGTGGCAAGGGAAGGAAGAGCAAGTACTTCCCAAGAATCGGCTGGGCATCGTGTTTTTTGGCTTGATGTGCACCATGTTCTTGGCAGCACTCGATCAGGTGAGTTAAAAGTGAGCTGGGGCCGGGCAAGAGTTATCTGACAGCAGCGGTACCGATATGTTTAGACAATCGTCGCGACTGCCCTTCCGACGATTGTTGCCAAACTTGGGGGTGGAAACAGCTATAGCTGGGTTGGCAGGTACGTCGTGTCCTGCCCACAATATGTGTCAGGGTTTTTTGCTCAACGCCGTGGTCCACTGTGTAGTGCATATATGCTAGCAGCAGGGGCATTTGGCCCGCTATACGGGAAACTGTCAAACATGTTCGGTAGGTACAACCTCCCCTGAATACCCTGAGGAGTCCCTGCAAACAGATCACCTGACGGATATTTTTAAGGGCGGAAGCCGATCCTTTACTCATCCATACTCACGTTTTTGGTACGTCAGCCAAGGAACATTCATGTGTACCGCCTCCTGGCGCTCATGCGGCCGTTTCCAGTTCGGGTCTGCAATGTGCGGAGCTGCGCAGAATATGACTTGGTTAATCATATGCCGCGCCATCCAAGGGATCGGAGGTGGTGGCATCATACA
The DNA here is from genome assembly GCA_038089115.1 of Fistulinella cinereoalba. NCBI lineage: Eukaryota > Fungi > Basidiomycota > Agaricomycetes > Boletales > Boletaceae > Fistulinella > Fistulinella cinereoalba. The sequence goes on from JBBPKG010000871.1 coordinate 7,541, forward strand.
ATTAGTGGTCATCACCATCTCCGACATCGTCCCACTCAAAGAGTTGGTATCAAATGTGGCTGTATCTTCGTTATTCTGACTGAGTGCTGCGATCTAGTCGGGGTCGATATGGTGGGTTCATCGGAGCTACGTACGGGATTGCAAGGTGAGATCTTTCCCACCGTATTCTTGGCTCGTGCGCTTATTAACGGCTTTGTTAACAGCGTTGTCGGACCACTTCTTGGCGGTGTGAGTCGCATGTTTTCAATTCACTGCTGCCCACTCACACGTTATCTAAGGCATTTGCGGAACATGTGTCTTGGAGATGGTGTTTCTTCATTAACCTGTGAGTCAGCGTCTTTCTCTGGGCTTTTCGTTTCCCATTGACAACCGTCTCTAGACCCACTGGCGGTGTTGCGGCCGCCATCCTCTTCACTTTCCTAAACCTCAACCCTCATCAAAAGCGGCCGATTCGGGATCAAATTGCTGAGCTAGATTTTATCGGCCTATTTTGTTTTGTCGCGGGCGTCGTGTGTTTGCTCATCGGCTTTGACTTTAGTCAGTCAACATGTAAGTGTCGGGCCTGTTGTATTGTTAGGCCATCATGACGTACGTTTTCAGGGGCTGACGCAAAGACGATCGCTCCGCTTGTTATCGGAATTGTTTTGCTCATTACCGGTGGTGTCAATGAAGTGCTTACGACACGCTCAGCGATTCTCCCTGCACGCTTGTTCCAGGTGAGGCGTCATACTGGTGAGCCTATGACGTCACTGATGAGACATCCAAGACTCGTACGACTGGTATCATTCTCGTCACCGCTTTCCTTCATGCTGTTGTGTTTTTTGGAACGTCATAGTAAGTAACGAACGTCGAGGCGGGAAAGTGTAAACTAAATGTAATACGCAGTTATCTACCACTGTTTTACCAAGGTTTGTTTTTCCATTTGCTGCACGATTTAGATTTGATCTGACCTCCTACAGTTCTCGGGGCGTCGGCCACTGGTTCTGGAATCAAGTATGTGATTCAGTACTTTGCTGTTGTCCACTGCGCTTACCCTGTCTGCATAGGATGCTTACGTTTTCTCTCGGGGTGTCCATTATATCTATTGTTGCCGGTGTAACCATGTCGAAAGTGGGGAAATACCGCCCGATCATGTGGGTAGCGTATGTCGTGATGACCCTAGGCATGGGTCTGATGATCATGCTCAACTATCAATCGAGCCTGTACGCCACTTCCCACTGACACGTCGACATTATGCTTATCCCATTCTAGTGCTAGACAGGAAATTTTCCCACTGGTCGCAGCTCTCGGAATGGGAGCCCTGTTCCAGGTACCGTTGATCGCCCTACAAGCTGCCATGCCCCTGAAGGACATGGCTACTGCTTCAAGTGGTTTCATGTTCCTCCGGTAAGCCGAACTCCATATTACAACGTTACATTTCGTGATGTATCGTTTACCGCAGCACTGTCGGAGGAGCTGTGGGAATTGCTGTGGGGGAAGCTATCATTACGAGCATCCTTCCGCAAAAATTGTCAAGCATACCCAATTTTTCCAGTCTTGGACTTGGGACGACGGCTGCCGCACTCAATGACAGCATTAACAAGGTTCATTTAATTCCTGTGAGTAGGCGGTTAATCTTCCCATTTTAGAGCTAAGGCTAATAAATCAAACCAGGATATGGCCCTTCGAGACGCTGTACTGCATGCGTGGTCCGAGGCGATTGGTGTGATATGGATCATGTCCACGCCGGTATCTGGTTTTGCGCTGATCCTCACGTTATTCTTGCGCGAGTATTCACTGGAGCGCAAAGTTGTACGTCAGGATGATGAGGAAGCCAAGACGCCTGTAGATCTTGAGAAAGGTGTCACGGAAACTCCAAGTCGGAACGATGATCCTGAGGGGGCGCCTTCGATAAAGACGATTGCTCATGCCGACGAGGCGGACGTGGACAAATCAGAGAAAGGGACGGTGGAAGAAGCATAACCTTTCACCAGCGGCATCGTTATTTATCTTGGCACACACTCATGGAAACAGCATTTTCTGCATCAACTACTAGATATCCCTTCATTGCAGTGTTATGGATGGTTGTCACACGGACTATTTGGCGGTACACGTAGTACAGTAATTCATATCTACCTGTGCAAGTATTTTTACATAGCAATGGAATATTAAATGTAATGATCGTCAGTTTTGTCAACTTTTGCCACGACTCGGAGGGACAGTGTTTTGATAGCGAATGTTAGCCATGTGCCGTTACTGTGTGCGGGAAGTTTCAGCGATATAACATCCACATGGCGGCGGGCGCGCATGCTGTAAAGGTTTAAATTCACACTCAACACCGAAGGCCACGGCAGCCCGTCCTTTGTTGAGGCTAACAAGCCGAATATAGCAGCCGGTTCCCACAGCCAAAGTATGAACCACTACGCACAGGCCATGCTCGGTAATAGGGACTCGTGCTAACTAATCTATAGGTTAAGCAATCAATAGAATAGCTGGGTATATAGGACTGGACTAGCTATAGGGGCATAATAATCGAATCCTGCGCCCGGTCCACCACCATCTACCGTCTGAGCCTGACCAGCTCAACCACCTCGCGCATCAACTCTAACTTCTCACGCTCAGTGCCTCGCGAGATCCTTCTCAGGCAGCTTACCTGCTCCGCACCCGGGCGGCCCCCACCCACTTTAGGTGGGTCAAAGGCCATGCTGAGGTCGCCGGGAATGTCGGTGCCGACCTACTCGCCAAAACCGGCGTGGCAAAGCCGCACCCAGACCACCTAGAGGTACGAGTCCCAAAGAATTTTGATGTAAATGGCGCCCGCCTCGCCAGCCTCACCCAACGCGAAGCCTACAATATTATACGGTCGCAGCGCCAGCCCCACTACCTCACCCAAACGCTCGTCCAACTCGACATCACCCGCTACGCCATACAGGACATAACTGGCCACCTCGAAACCAATAAAGCGATCTGGCTAGCCACACGCCACCCAGACATCAGGCGCCCAATCCAATCCTTCCTATACAAGGCCCTAAACGGGGCACTACGAATCGGACCCTACTGGTCCACCATCCCCACCCTTGAGCACCGCGCCTCATGTGCATACTGCGCGGACGGCACGATAGAATCACTGGAACACCTCCTACTCGAGTGTCCCAGCCCAGAAACACGAACCGTCTGGACCACCCTGCGCGCCGCCTGGCCACCCGCCCTCGGCCCCTGGTCCCGCCCCCATGTGGGCCACCTACTCGGCTGTGGCCTCATACGCCCCCCCGGGCCGACGCCGGAGGACACACCAAAAACCGTGGCGAGACAGCAAGGCCTCGCGCGCCTGCGCCGCATCCTCCTGTCAGAATCTGCCCACCTAGTCTGGGCACTCCGCTGCGAAAGGACTATCGGTGGTAACCGCCACTCCGAAGGCGCCGTCGAATCAAGATGGCTCGAAAAGATAAACGCGCGCATCAACATCGACCGACGCGCGGCAGCGGCCTCGCGGCTCCGGACGCACATCTCCCGTACCGAGCACACCTGGCTCCCGGTCATCACCGTCCCCGAACAGGCCCCGCGAGAATGGGTTACACAAACAGAGGTTTTAGTGGGTATCACGTTGCCATGGTCTCCTGGCTGACCGGAGAAACCAGCAACTTACGGAGTCCCACACACCCTGACCCCCAGGGCGTGCGTAAGTGCATTTTTCCTCGGACCGGCCACCCCAGGGGGCCGCCATAGTGTATTGGGTAGAACTAGACTAGTCGGTTGCTACTCAATAATATCACTTGTCCAAAAAAAAAAAAAAAAGGAA
>JBBPKG010000872.1:0-11318 GCA_038089115.1 Fistulinella cinereoalba
CAATCGGCCAAACGGTCATTGACGCTACTCTAACCTCGATCGGCCGATGTGGGCTGGCCCGTCATCTACGGCAAAATGGCACATTGGCTAGCCAGTCATTTATGAAAAAAAGGTACTGCATTATGTGGGGAACCTGCCACAGCATCAGGAACCCTGGAATACCTCTCTGTACTAGTATCTTCCGAACAAAGATCAATAACCATCCCTATTTCGATCAATGTTCCAGAGAGAGAAACCGCTGAAACCATAGAAGCTCTTGTGGACTGTGGAGCAACTGGAAACTTCATCAGCAGAAAGATTGCCAGGAAATTCTCCTTCCCCCTCATTCCCCTCAAAAAACCTCGACAAGCCATCAACACCGACGGGACCACCAACGCCAAGGGAGTAATCAAATACAAACCACTCTTGACATCACCACAGACAGAATCCCCACTCGTCACCAATTCCTAGTATTAGGAAGTGAGAAACATGATGTTGTCCTAGGAATGAATTGGCTAAAGATGGTTAATCCAACAATTGATTGGACAACCAATACCCTCTCTATACCAAAACAACTGGACATCCTCGAACAAAGGTATCTGCTATGATATCTTGATACCGATGGCGAAAACATGATCGAAGAAATCAGGAAGACCACCCTTAGCACAACAATCGCCCAGGAAACAGGGAAGATCAGGGAAACACTTTCACCCAAATTCGCTGAATACTCCTCCATGTTCTCTGAGGAGGCAGCAAATTCCCTACCACCCACCAGAACCCATGATCACCGGATCGACCTCCAAGAGACCTTCTCCCCCAGACGAGCCAAAGTGTACCCCCTAAATCCAACCAAGACGAAGGTGTGTAAAGAGTTCATCGATGAACACCTTCAAAATGGAAAGATACAACCAAGTAAATCCCCCCAAGCATCCCCCTTCTTCTTTGTTCAGAAAAAGGACAGAAAGCTCCGACCCTGTCAAGACTACAGATACCTAAACTCGCATACCATCAAAAATGCATATCCCCTTCCACTCATCAGTGATCTCATCGATAAACTCAAAGGGTCATCTATATTTACCAAAATGGACGTACGATGGGGGTATAACAACGTACAAATCCACCCAGACAACCGATGGAAAGCAGCCTTCATCACCCCGTTTGGACTCTTCGAACCAACCATAATGTTCTTCGGACTATGCAACTCTCCTTCTACCTTCCAGGCATTCATGAATGATATCTTCGCCAACTACATCGCTGAGGGGTGGCTAATTATTTATATGGATGATCTCCTGATCCATTCTGATAACCAAGAAGATCACGATAAACGAACTCAGAAAGTCCTACAATGAATGATTGACCAACGCCTCTACCTTAAACTTTCAAAATGCTTCTTTGATCAGAAACAAGTAGAATACCTCGGAATGGTTATCGAAAAGGGATTGGTCCATATGGACCCAGGGAAACTGAATGCCATCAAGGAATGGAAATCACCCACTGGACTAAAGCAAATATGATCATTCCTGGGTTTTTGTAATTTCTACCGAAAGTTCATTCCTAATTTCTCCCATGTCGCCTGACTGCTCATTGATCTAACAAAGAAGACCCACCTCTTCCTCTGGGGAATGGAACAAGAAAAGGCCTTCTGACACCTTCAGAAACTTTTCCTTGATCAATCTATCCTACAGATGCCGGATACAACCCGCCCCTTCTTCGTTATGACTGATGTGTCCCTCACAGCAACTGGTGGTGTCTTCATGCAGAAGGACTCCAATGGCAACCTTCACCCCTGTGCATACCGATCGTCTACCCTCTCCCCTGCAGAAAGGAATTACAACATCTACAATAAGGAACTCCTTGGAGTTATCCTCACACTGGAAGAATGGCGACACTATCTCCAGGGGACCGAACACCATGTCACTATCCTCACCGACCACAAAAACTTACTATACTTCAAGGAACCTCATAAGCTCTCAAGGCAACATGCCCAATGGCAATTGTTGCTCCAAGATTTCGACCCGACTTTCCATCATCTCCCTGGAACCTCTATGGGGCCTGCGGATGCATTGTCTCACAAAGATGAAATCGATACCTCCCACGACAATACTGAAATCACCCTCCTCCCTGACGACCTTTTCATCAACGCGATTGATGTCGCCCTCGCTCAAAAGATCACTCTCTCCTCCCCTTCCGATCCACTTGTAATTAAGGCATTAGAAGCTATGGCAACAGAAGATATGTTGTTCCCCCGTGCATCCCCCACCAACTGGACGTTCGTCGATCATTGCCTTTATTTCCACGGGCGATTGTACATCCCCCCCGACCAGCGCAACCCCCTGGTCTCCTCCATTCATTCCTCCCCCGCCGGCAGACATGGCGGTCACCTTCGCCTCCTCGATCTCCTCTCTCATGACTACTGGTGGCCGGGCATGTCTACCTTTGTCCGACGTTTTGTTCACGGGTGTGCTATCTGTCAGGCTAATAAGGTCAACACCCATCCCTCCCTCCCCACTCTTTCCCCTATTCCCCCCTCTGCCGCCCACCCTTTCTCCCTCGTTTTCATCGACCTTATCACCGGCCTCCCCCCTTCCGATGGCTTCGATTCTGTCATGGTCATGGTCGACCATGGCCTTACTAAGGGGGTAATTCTCGCCCCCTGCACTAAAGATATCAACATGGCAGGGGTCGCCCAACTCTTTTTCACTAAAGTCTTCCTCCGATTCGGTTTACACAACAAATGCATCTCCGATCGAGGACCACAATTCGCCTTGGCTTTCGCATTAGAACTCTCCCGCCTCCTACACTATGACATCGCCCTCTCAACTGCCTATCACCCCCAGACTGACGGAGCTACGGAACGAGTAAATCAAGAGCTCAAAACTTACCTCCGCATTTTCTGTGAAGGCAGACCAGACAAATGGCACACGTTCCTCCCTCTAGCCGAATTCCACCACAACTCCTCCCAACACTCCACCACCAAACACTCGCCGTTCTTCCTAATGATGGGGTATGAACCATGGGCTTATCCTCGAATCAGGAAAACCTTCATCCCGGCCTTAACTGACAGGCTACAAACCTTAGATAAGGCCAGGGACGAAGCCCTAGCAGCCCGAAACCTTGCAGCTCAGAGAATGAAGGATCAGATCAAATTGACCTTCAAACCATGGAAAATAGGGGATCAAGTATGGCTCGAGGGAAGAAACCTTCACACCCCTTACCCGTCCAGGAAACTCACCCCCAAAAGAGAAGGCCTGTTTACGATCAGGAACCCAAAAGAAACCTAATCGGGGCGAGAGCCCTCATACAGGCTTATAAGAAAAGGCATCGACTCTGATCCCATCACCAATCATCCCCACTTATAAAGGATGTCCACCACCAGCTCCACTCCCTCGTCCCCAGTCATTGTCCACAATGAGGAATATCCTGTTGTTGAGGATCGCTACACCCCTACCCCCATCCCGCTCCCATTCCTCGCATTCCAAGTCTTCCCCATCGAAACCATCCTATCAATCTTTGCCACCATCCTGGAATCTGCCTCCACCAGCAATGCCCTCGAAGACATCCCCGACTTTGCCACTTCCATCACCCTCTACCGCCTCACCGACTCTTGCCTCCGATATGTTGCCCTACGGAACTATGTCGTCGATCTGGACAACCATCGGATCTACTCCCCCCAACTCTTCGAGCACGTCCTTACCATGCGAGACAGCTTCTTATTCTCCCTCTGGGACCTTGGGTTCCTCGATGTCATCCGACAGATCCCCCCTGTTTACCTATACCCCATTGTTCAAAGCTTCGTCCAATCCCTCGCCCAACCTGGGAGAGACGAGTGGGCCCGCCTCCACTCCACCCACCCTGAGATCGCAGATTTTGCGCAACCTGGAGGTAGCTCTAGAACGAGATATAACCTGTATGCTGGAGGGGATGGAACAGACCCCAGCACTCACCCTCCTCTGACACTGCCTAGCGACTCGATTCCTGCGTGGAGAGTCCCCACCCCCTCTTCCACTGCCGACTCCGCAGGTCAGAAGGATCGTAACCACCTCCCCCGAAATGCCAGCACCAACGTACCCTCACGTTCCCTCATACCTGGGGAGTCCTCTCAGCCAACACAGCGACCTCAGCGACGCTGACAGCAATAGAGTCACACCATATACCGAATGCCTCTCTCAGATGTACATGGCCAGGGGCATTCCAGAACCCAACAGCCCCCCTGCTGGGAATGCAGAGAACAATCCCATCTCAGGCGACACTGTCCTCAATACATTTGCCCGCACTGCTCACACACCGCCCCACGTCATCTGCCTGAGTCCTGCCCCCATCGACCCCTCCCTACTTTCCCTCGAGTCGACTTCGACTCTGACTACGACCCAGCCGGATACGGGGTTAATGCAGATTATGCTTGGGACTGATGAGGACATTCAATCATACAAAGGGGGTAATGATACGGTTTCTGACGTGGTCTTTCCTATGACCTTTGGAAGATACAACGAGGACTTAGTACTGGAGGAGTTGGTAGTAATCCCCTATACTGACGACATTCTCATTTGCCCCCTTAACTGGGACCAGCGATTCTAGATGTGTACCATATTCAAGTAACCCAGAAGTGCTTTGTACCACATACGGTCTGTCGTGTACTTTTACTTATCTTTCACCTCATTTCCACCTCATGACGAGGGCTATGCCTTCCATTCTATTTCTGCTATCTACGGACAGCCCCTCCACTTCCAGGTTCACAGCCCCTTTTCCATAGTATAAATACCTGGCTGCATGTACCATAGTTCCCCAGCTAGATCTACGCTCAACAAGCCTATTTCTTGCCCAAGGGATCCCTCCAGTGTGAGACGGAGATTCTCTCTAACTCAGACTCACACTCTACCGTGTCCTCGAGCTACACTTGAGTGCTCGCTGATCTTGTGCAAGGAAACCCTAGCATTCCCCATACAAGTATCTTATTGCATCCGATCTTGTCGGTCAGACAGCACCCGGTTTTGTTGGTCAGACGTCGGTCAGGTGTCAGTCAGGATTGAGTAACACTCGTCCTTCTGATACTTGTAACACTACCCGGCTGCAGCGTAACAAAAGAAACAAGCTTCTTCGTCGTGGCGAGTATCATCCTCTGCCACTCCCATCACCATTGATCCGCCATACCCATCAGATACCTTGAGTCCTCTCGCCCGTTGGTGTAGACGACAACAACTCCTTGCACAGTCGACGCACACCTCACTTGAGGAAGAGCCGACTACCTCTCTGTCACAGTTGCTGATCACTCCTACCGGAGCAGACCCAACTTCTCCTCAGACCCCTACAGGTCAACAACTCTCTGACTGGACCCATCGTCTGGTACCCACCCCGTTCTCTGGCTTGACCGACTCTTTGTCAGAAGAACCACCATCTGATCCCAACGAACCTATCACTGCGGATACCCTTGAAGCTCACACTTTAACACAACAGCTATCCTCGACTCCCCACATACTGAGAGTACCCACACCTCCTAGCCCCACACCTCGCCCACAAGCAGGGAAGATCTTCTCATACCCTCCTCTGAACCCTTTGCCCTCGCCTGCTATGTCATCTTCCACAACTAAGCCTACCGAACTCCGTCTCAGCACCCCCGCCAAATATGACGGCTCCCCCTCGAATACAATCTGCTGGTTGCATACAGTCCAGATGTACCTCATGGTCAATGGAGCTGTTTACAACTCCGAGACAAAACAAATCGTATACGCCCTCTTGTATATGAAGAAGGGCACTGCCGCAACTTGGGCCATGACCTTCACTGAGGCCAAGTTCTCTGCTCTTGCTCCCGCCTCTGCTCTCTCCATGGGAATGTGGGCAGACTTTGAAAAGGACTTCCATGCTTCCTTTGAGAGCACAGAACTCAAGAATGATGCCCTCGCCTGGCTTACCAAAAGGTGCATCAACGAGGATTGTCAGGGAAAGTATAACCCTACACTCCAAACCTATATCGCTGACTTCAAAAATAAAGTGGCACTCTCTGGGGTGAGCGATGAGTCTGTCCTCATCAATTTCTTCACCATGGGCATTCCCCCCTCACTCATGGAACGTATCCACACACTTGAGAAAGTCCCCGATACGATCTCTGGATGGTATGATAAGGCCATCAAACTTGCTGCCCTGAAAGAACGGGCCCTCGAAATCTCTTCCTGGAGGAAAGGGAACACCTATATCCCTACCTCATCCACCTTGAACTCCCGCTCCGCTCCCTCTTGCGACCCCGACACCATGGACATCGATGCCATCCAAAGGCCTAAGAAGCTTATGGATGAAGAACGCAAAAGATGTAGAAAGGAAGGCCTCTGCTTTAAGTGCAGACAAAAAGGCCATAGCTTGTCAAACTGTCGAGTTAAATTTGCTGACTCCCCGACACCCTCGAAGAAATCCACTTCCAAAAACGTCCAAGAAACATCTCACCCCGACCACGAAGACCCCCCCGCAAGCACTGAGATGGACGTTGGAGAAGTAGTGGTAGAGAAACAGGGTTTTCGATAAGGAGTGCATCTGCAATGCATGTAACTCCGAAGTCTCCAGTATCGTGTAACAGTACCTCTCTCCCCGAATCAATTAAGATCCCCATCACCCTCCTCACCTAAAAACACACAATACAAGCCGTTGTCACCCATGCTCTAGTAGACTCTGGAGCGCAAATCTCCTGCATAGATTGGGACTTCACCCGATCAAAGAAATTCCCCTGCACTCGTCTCAAGGAGCCTCTGCTCATCCGGAATGTCGATGCCTCCACCAACAAAGGTGGCATGGTCAAATTCACCACGGACCTTTGAGTCAATGTCAATGGAAGGGTCCGGAAGGAAACCTTCTACCTCATGAACTGTGGATGCAATAACGTGATCCTCGGTTACCCCTGGCTCCAGGCAGCTAATCCCTGGATCGATTGGCAAGTGTTACCAGTATCGGAAGGTCGAGTGTTACTCAGACCTGACCGACGCCTGACTGACGTCTGACCGACAGAACCAGGTGCAATCTGACCGACAGGGTCGGGTGCAATAGGGATACTTGTATGGGGAACGCTAGGGGTTCCTTGCACAAGATCAGCGAGCACTCAAGTGTAGCTCGAGGACATGTAGGAGTGTGAGTCTGAGTTAAAGAGAATCTCCGTCTCACACTAGAGGGATCCCTTGGGCAAGAAATAGGCTTGTTAAGCATAGATCTAGCTAAGGAGCTATGATACAAGCAGCCGAGTATTTATACTGGGGAATGGGGCAGTGTAGGCCCGGAAGTGGAATGGCTGTCCATAGATAACAAGAATAGAACGAAGTGGAAGACATAGCCCTCATCAACATGAGGTGGAAGATAAGTAAAAGTACAGAAATGGTACAGACCGCTTTTGGGTCTCTGGATATGGTACATCTTCTTAGAAGCACTGATCCCGATTAAGGGGATGAATGACAATATCGTCAGTGTAGGGGATAACCACTAACTCCTCCGGTTCCAAGTCCCTGTTCAGCCTGCTGATAAGCATAGGGTAAACCGTATCAGCGAGCTGGTCATCTCACAGTCCCCAAAGAAACCAACCAATCAGCTGAACTCTTCACCAAACACCACGAAAGCCGCTGCAAGGTGAACAACCTCTATGCCTGCTATGCACCCTGCAAAAACGTTCCCCCTGAACATCTTGCCATCAATTCCCTTCATCATGAACACCTTATAGCCTACTTTGGAAGATTCGAAGAGAAACCTGTGGTAGACCAGATTGCAACATGCCGCAAAATGTCCACCCATAAGAAACTCAAGACCCTATCCCACACCATCCTGGTGGGGAATCAATTCATCCCAAACCCTGCTCTAACCTGCGGCGTGCTTACCACGTCCACCCAATTGGCTATCAATGCCAAGAAGGAAGAAATCACTCTCCCACCGCAATACGTGGATTTCCAAGACATCTTCTCAGATGAAGACACCCCGCTCCCACCTTCCCGTGATTGCAACCACGTGATCAACCTCACCGACGACTTTGTCCCCAAAATAGGCAAGTTGTACCCCCTCACTCCTGAGGAAAAGAAAGCCCAGGAGGAGTTCCTGGACGAGAACCTCAAGTCCGGGAAAATCCACCCCTCGACCTCGCCCCAGGCCGCCCCCTTCTTCATCAAGAAGAAAGATGGCAAACTTCAACCGGTCCAAGACTACCAGTATCTGAACAATCACACGATCCAAGATGCATACCCCCTCCCACTCATCTCCAACCTCATCGATAAGCTGAAAGATGCTAAAATGTTTACCAAGTTTGACATACGATGGGGGTACAATAACATCCGTATCAAAGAAGGTGACCAGTGGAAGGCCACCTTCATCACACATCGTGGTCTCTTTGAACCCGTCATCATGCCCTTCAGCCCCAAGAATGCTCCCGCCACCTTCCAATGCTTCATGAATCATGAATTCCATGACCTCATAGCCGAAGGGTGCATCATTATCTATATGGACGACATCCTCATCTTCTCCCCCAACCAAGAGACTCATGACGAGAGTACCAGACGTGTACTAAAACGCATGCATGAACTCCACCTTTGCCTCCACTTGCAGAAATGCAAATTCAACGTCGCTGAGGTAGATTACCTTGGCATGATCGCTCGCCCTGGCGAACTCGCCATGGACCCTGTTAAGCTAGAAGGCATTGCCTCCTGGCCCACTCCCCAGAAGGTCAAGGACATACGTTCATTCCTTGGCTTTGCCAACTTCTATTGGTGCTTTGTTCCGGGATATTTGGACATCACATGCCCCCTTCTTGACCTCATGATCAAGGACGTTCCATGGAACTGGAATGAAGCTGCTCAGACTAGCTTCGACACCTTGAAACAAATCTTCCTCTTGAAACCGGTGCTGCGTATGCCCAACGTCACTCACCCCTTCGCCATATCAACCGACACCTCCAAACATGCTTCCGGAGGTATCCTTCTTCAGACCGACACCAATGGAGATTGGCATCCCTGTTCCTACCTCTTCCAGACTTTCTCCACCCCTGAATGGAACTATGATGTCTATGATCGCGAACTCCTTGCCATCATTCAGACTCTCAAATCGTGGCGCCAGTATCTGATGGGCTCTGCCCACCCTATCCAGGTCTTCACTGACCACAAAAACCTCATGTACTTCAAGTCCCCTCAGAACTTGAATCGGCGGCAAGCTCACTGGCTTGCTGATCTCTCTGATTACAATCTCTGGATCTCTCATGTCCCCGGCTCCAAACTCGCCAGTCCTGATGCTCTCTCGCATCGACTGGATCACTGTGTCGACGACCCATCTGACAATGCTGACATCACCCTGCTCCCTTGTGACCTGTTTGTCAATCTGATTGACACAGCGCTTCATCGGCGCATTCTCAAAGCATCAGAAAATGACCCCCTCTCGCTCAAGGCCCTTCAATCTATCGATGAAGGCACCTCCACTCATCTTCGCTCTCGCCTCTCCATGTTCTCCTCATCAAATGGCGCGCTGTTGTATAATGGCTGTATCTATGTACCCCTGAATACCGACCTTCACCACAAAATCGTTCAGTGGTATCATGATCACCCTATGGCCAGACATCCCGGCTTCTTAAAAACTTGTACTCTTGTCTCTGCCGAATTCTGGTGGCCTGGTCTTGCCACCTTTGTTCACTCCTATGTCTCAGGCTGTGCTACTTGCCAGCAAAATAAGACCAATACCCATCTCACCGTCCTGCTGATCACTCTGATCAAATCATCCTGCACCCATCCCTTCCAACAAATCTCTTGTGACCTCATCACCGGTCTCCCTGTCTCCTTGGATTTTGATTCCCTGTTGGTTGTGGTCGACCATGGGCTTATGAAGGGGGTAATTCTGGTCCCCACCACGAAAACCATCACTGCTGAGGGAATTGCGTCCCTCTTCTACCACTGTGTCTACAAATGATTCGGTCTCTATGAATGAATCATCTCCGACCGAGGCCCTCAGTTCACCTCTGCCTTCGCGAAGGAGCTTGGAAAACACCTATCCTACGACCTCACCCTCTCCACAGCCTACCACCTGCAAACCGATGGTGAAACAGAGCGCATCAACCAAGAAATCAAAATGTACCTTCGAATTGTCTGTGGAAACAACCCTTCCTCCTGGTCTGAGCATATCACCGCCACAGAATTCACCCACAACCACCGCCCTCACTCCATCACAGGCAAATCCCCATTCTGATATGGTTTTTCCTATGACCATCGGGAGGTATAACGAGAACCTAGAACCAGAGAAACTGGTAGTAATCCCCTATATGGACGACATTCTTATCTGCCCCCTTAACTGGGATCAGCGCTTTTAGAAGTGTACCATATCGAGGGACACAAAAGCGGTCTGTACCATTTCTGTACTTTTACTTATCTCCCCACCTCATGTTGATGGGGGCTATGTCTTCCATTCCATTCTATTGTTGTTATCCACGGACAGCTACTCCACTTCCGGGCTTACACCGCCCCACTCCCCAGTATAAATACTTAGCTGCATGTACCATAGCTCCCCAGCTAGATCAACGCTTAACAAGCATATTTCTTGCCCAAGGGATCCCTCTAGTGTGAGATGGATATTCTCTTTAAATCAGACTCACACTCTATTGTGTCCTCGAGCTACACCTGAGTGCTCACTGATCTTGTGCAAGGAAACTTTAAGCGTTCCCCATACAAGTATCTTTATTGCACCCAGCCTTGTCGGTCAAACTGCACCCAGTTCTGTCAGTCAGACTGCACCCGGTTCTGTCGGTCAGGTGTCAGTCAGGCATCAGGCAGGATTGAGTAACACTTGTCCTTCTGATACTTGTAACAAAAGATCTAGCTGAAACCTTTGACCTTGCTACCATGCACCGTTGCCCACCATTTCCTATCAACTCCCCCGTCCTCCAACGAGGACCGATTGTACAGAGATCCTAGAACGGACTCTGCCTCATCTGAGGAAGAAAGTAGCTCCAACAAAATTGAACTACAACAGGAACAAGAACTGCCCACCATTGCTGCACCAACAATCTCACCAGACCAGATCATCCAGCGATTAGACAAAGACGTCATCTCAACTGGATTAGTGAAACAACTCCTTGAGGAACAAGGAAGACATCTCCCAGATCGATATCTCCTAGACCCCGCTACCCCTCAACCCTCATCCGCTTGACTTCCCTTCCGACCATCCAGCTTCCCCGCTGACCTGCACAAAACTGTTTTCGCGCTATAGTCATGGTTTTTGATTCTAGAATGACTCATTTCTTGAATATCTCAGGAACCGTTCAACCGGATCCTTCGCCCTTGTACAACCAGGATGACTACTATCCAATAGATTATTCCTGATTTTTGCTTATTTTTCTGATTAGTAGT